>OU896707.1:27338258-27556256 GCA_918026855.4 Phaedon cochleariae
CTGACATAGACAATTTGAGCATAATTTACTCTCACCTTTTGAGTTTACCAGCTAATCGAAATAACATAACAATCATTGAAGAATTTTAAATTTCCCGGTAAAAACGAACAGTTGGCAGTACCATCATTGGAATGTCCATCTCCTCTTCTATTTTTATTCACTTTAATGAATTACCGTTATTTCCCAATTTTGAATTTTGACAATTGACTCATGACAGATGAAATTTTGATAATTACATAATTCATTCAGACAGGTGTCCAGGTTACTGTTCTGCTTCTGTTTGTCAGTCATGTTGTAATATTTACCGCAGCAAAAATGCTTTGCAAGTTTTCTCGACTAAAATCAAATATAATGTAATAATTTTTATCAACTTTCAAAAGTATTGATGTTTTCATGTTGTGAATGATCTTTTACACATGTATTGTTCCCCACTTAATGGAAGCCAGCTTCAACAAAATCTCATTTTCCGCAAGTGTTTTATAATCGATAACAAGGATTTAATTTCCATATCAATTTTAATTGTTTTATAGAGTTCCTGATGAAGAGCCACTAAAGACTCGAAAGCTTGAACAGAAACAAGAGTACACTTCCCAGACAGCACTGGATATTCCTAGAATATTCTCTGAATATGCTAAAAAGGAGGAGTATATTCCGAATATTCATCGATTATTCCTAGAATATATACATGCCTCTGGAACATCTAGAAGGAATATTCCAAAGTGATGTTCAGGGAATATTCAGGTATGAATTTTCCAGGAATATTCCCAAATGAATATTCTCTCTTGTATATTCATGAAATATTCCCAACTGAATGTTCTGTGGGGTATATTCATGAAATATTCTCAACTGAATATTCTGTGCGGTATATTCATGAAATATTCTCAACTGAATATTCTGTGGTGTATATTCATGAAATATTCCATGAATATTCCTATGTTTCTCAACACATAGATACCCATCATTATTTCAGAGTTGTGAGTATCGACCATCAAAATTAGATATAAGTTGAAAACAAAAAGTGTTTATGATCCAATTTCGAACAACGCTCTCACAAGAAATTGATATGTACAACTTCATTCAATTCGATTAGTGGCCTAGTGGTCAAGGCGTTGGGCCAAGTTGGAGAGCCTCGACCCTCGCGGCAATACTCTATGGGAAAATGTCGAAAAGATTGAAGAAACGCTTCACACCTATACCCACCATAGAATACGGTCGCGAGGAAGCGGTGTCCGATCTTGAGAAGGCGGTAGTGCTGGGGAAACATTTTCAAAATATATCAAGTATTAATAAAGAGCCAGTTGGTGCGGTCCAGGAAGACATGGTGGCAACTGCAACAAGAGTAAGAGCAATGCTCGACATCCTGCTCTCACGACAAGCCCTGGGCAGAAGTATAAAACCATCTCCAAGAGAAATCATAGAAATAATTAAACACTTGAACATCAACAAAGCACCAGGGCTCGATGGTCTGGACATGGTTCTCTTAAAAACATGTCGCGGAAGGCAATAGTGCAATTGCACTATGTGATCAACGCGATCATCAAATGCCAGCACTACCCAGAATGCCTCAAAAACTGGGCTTGTTGTACCTATACCTAAACAAGGTAAGAATCCAGCTTCCACCAATGGCTACCGCCCTATATCACTGCTTAGTGCAGTAGCCCAAGATCGTGGATAAAGTCCTCTTACGACTTATCTCGAAACACGTCGAAGAGTTGGACCTTGTACCAAAGGAACAGTTCGGTTCCGCAAGGGACACAGCACTGTGTCCCAAGTGGCCCGAATTGTTCACGAGGTTAAAGAGGCCAGCAATAACGACAAAAACACCGTTATGGTCATGATGGACGTAGAAAAGGGCCTTTGACACCGTCTGGCACGAAGGATTAATGTCCAAACTGCACAAGGCTAGGATGCCGATTTTTATCATTAAGATTATCGATGCATATATCACCAACAGGAAAATCCGGGTAAAGGTCAACGAAAGTATATCGGGAGATTTTCCACTCGAGGCAGGTGTTCCGCAGGGGTCGTGCCTCTTACCTCTGTTGTATACCTTATACACGCATGATTTCCCTGTATTCGAGCGGACGAGTACAGCATTGTACGCCGATGACACGGCGATATATGCTCACTCGGACGACTCGAATATCGCCAGGGCACAGATCCAGATCCATCTGGACAGGGGAATCATACCGCACTTTGACGAGTCAAAGATCTGCATAAACAGTACAAAGACTGAAGTCATAAATTTCCATCGAAAAGTCAACAACTCCCGACTGAGCAGACCTTTGACCGTCAAAGGGGTTGAGGTGGCAGACACGACCTTCGTGAAATACCTGGGAGTCAAATTGGACACCCGTATGTCATTCAGGAGAAACACCAACTACCTGATACGAAAAACGCAATATGCAATCAAGAAAATGTATCCACTGTTATCCAGGACCTCCGTTCTATCACTGGAGAATAAAATCCTGGTATACAAACAAATAATCAGGCCTGTAATGACATACGCGTGTCCGGTGTACTGCAGCATCCCGCCTACTCATATGAATAGGTTACAGGTGCTGCAGAACAAAGTACTCGGTATTATCACCAACGGTGATAGATACTCTCGGGTGGCAGATCTCCACGAGAGATGTGGTAATTTGCCGAGAATCAGTGAGTACATCCTGAAAATATCAAATAGATTCTACAAATACCACATCGCTGGAAGTGACCTTACCCGGAATATCACCACAGTCAGAGAACACCATAATATACGCAAAAAGCATGGGCTGATATATGCATCAACCGATGTTTTTATTAGGGGACCTGAGAATCTATAGTCGGGAATCTTCTCGGACTCTTGGACACGTCCGAGACGCTGGGAAGGATCTAGGCAACACTATCTCTCAAACAAGAAAATAAAATAGTGCCACTGCTCACGAGCAAACGCGGCACTGAACTCGGACAGATGTACAAACACGGAAACGTGGAGGTCCAGCTGTCCGAGCCTAACTAGAAGGAGGTTTTTTGTTTTTTCATTTTATTTTTCCCCCATAAACTGGAAACACTCCCTGCACTGATCAGGAATGAGCAACTCCCCCGCCCCACTGGGTACCCACAGTGAGATGACCTTTATAAAGGGCCTAGCCCTAGGAGATCGGTCTCTGCGACGAACACTTCACAAATCCTCCCACATCCCTTGGCCAACACCAGCCACCTCTGCGTCACGCGGAGAAACATCTAGGGGCACTATATGATGCCTCAGAACAAAAATATGAAATGTGATAGAAAATTTGTGATGTAATAGATTAGGATAATGGAAATAAACGACTTTAATACAAATTGGTCTGATAGTCTTGAGGTCACGAGTTCGATCCCTACTAGGGTCATTTTTTTTATTTTAGAATATGTTTATTGGAATATTCCAGGAATATTCAACATGGAATATTCTTTTGGATATATTCTATGAATATCTGAGGAATTCCCATTCGCATATTTAGAGAATATTCCACAGATATTCCGGAATATTTCAGATTATTTCTAGAATATTCCAATATTCCAAAAGGAATATGATAGTGAGATTCATGGAATATCTGGTGCTGTCTGGGTTAGACAGTCGTCTAATCCTCTATATATATATATATATATATATTAGGTATAGGTTTTGTGGGGATGCAGCTGATGTGGGACTCAAAAGAAAACTCTTTTTACTTTTGAGAAAGCTTTCGGAATTTATTTAATTCCTTCGTCAGTCTCTCTAAAATGGAATGCACAATTATAATATTCAGAAGAAATGGGTATTAAAAATTACTTACAGTATATGAGGTTGTAGAATTGCAAATCAGAATAATATGTAGTATAAAATTGTAAAAAATGCATAAATTCATGGATATAAAAATAATATAACTTTGTCAAAGTGACAATATGTAACATGAAAAAATACATGGGGTTGAAAAATTAGATAGGTAAAAGGTTGATCAAGATGGAATTGAATTCATGGATATATTGTGTCTATCATGCCTTTTATTCTCTATTTCTAGAATATTTGAATAAATTACATTTAAATTTTGAATATCTGTTTTTTTATTCATTGAGCATTTTTCATTTTTTATATAAATCATTTCTAAGAAACATCTCTTGAAAGTATTTTTCTCTGATACTAATATCGAGATGTTATCAAAATCCATTGGATGTCCAGTATCATTAACATGTTGGGATAAGGCGCATGCATTTGGTTTTACACGAATATCACTTTTATGCGATGTAATTCTTGATTTCAAATTTCTAGATGTCTCTCCAATATATTGGATAACATCTCGATATTAGTATCAGAGAAAAATACTTTCAAGAGATGTTTCTTAGAAATGATTTATATAAAAAATGAAAAATGCTCAATGAATAAAAAAACAGATATTCAAAATTTAAATGTAATTTATTCAAATATTCTAGAAATAGAGAATAAAAGGCATGATAGACACAATATATCCATGAATTCAATTCCATCTTGATCAACCTTTTACCTATCTAATTTTTCAACCCCATGTATTTTTTCATGTTACATATTGTCACTTTGACAAAGTTATATTATTTTTATATCCATGAATTTATGCATTTTTTACAATTTTATACTACATATTATTCTGATTTGCAATTCTACAACCTCATATACTGTAAGTAATTTTTAATACCCATTTCTTCTGAATATTATAATTGTGCATTCCATTTTAGAGAGACTGACGAAGGAATTAAATAAATTCCGAAAGCTTTCTCAAAAGTAAAAAGAGTTTTCTTTTGAGTCCCACATCAGCTGCATCCCCACAAAACCTATACCTAATCTATTGATTTATACAGCTACTAATATTAATTGAATATATATATATATATATTTATATCTCGATTCATTTATATATCGATAACTATATCCATCTATCAATACGTATATCGATTTCACATTGACTTTGTTAGTATAATGACTGATGATAACCATTTGATAGGTCGAAACATGTCTCAATCAAGAGTGATGAAGCAGAATTGATTGCACATCTCGCCAGTAAATTTGAGGAGACGGCTTCGAAGTTTTGTTCTCTCTGAATTCCCTATGTTATGAAACTGAGGTTGAAATCGTTGCAATAACTTGGAAATGCTTCATGTTAATGGAAAATCCATATTTTCGACTTGAATGCAGATTTCCGTGAGCTATAGCATAAACAGTGAATGGGCCTTTCTAGTCATTTCAAAAAAAAAAAAATTCTCGATATACAGGGTGGCCCACGAGGTTTTGGCCAGTCGATATCTTGGAAACTATTTTAACTATAATTTTGAAATTTGGTGGTTTCAAACAGTGGAATGTGGTGTTCATTTTTGATATAAGAGGGTTTTATTGCAACATCGCATTTCCGATCACGTGACATCAACTTCAAAATTTCAAATGGAACACCTTGTATATTATTGCATCTTCGTGAAGTCCTTTCTGATACAAATTCTACGATACCATAATTGTAAGCGGTTTTTCGGCACTACAGTTAAGATAAAGAGGTTTTTATGAACATTGCTGTATTTTTATTAAAAAAACGTGATAGCTTAGGAAGAGAAAAAGTATCCTAGCAACAGAAATACATCGCACTTGTCAAGGACTATCAATCAGTATCAGGAGATTGGCTTTGTGTACAAGTAGTATCAAGACTTGTATGCCTTTACATTTTACTTACGACGAGTATGTCAATATGCTGCTCATATACGGCGAGTGTCGAAAAAATAGTAGGCGTGCTCGAGACTTGTACAGAGAACGTTTTCCCGACCGAACAACTCCAAGTAAAAATACTTTCGCTTATGTGGAACAGAAATTAAGAAATGGTTCTTTTCCTAGTGGAAAACAGCAAATTACACGCAGAAAGCCTATTCAAACAGAGGATAACGAAATTAATATTCTGGCTTATGTTCAAGTACACCCACGACCCACATATCTCAACTAGATGTCTTGAGCAAGAATGTGGAGTAAGTAGAAATACAATCCAGAGAGTAGTAAACAATCATAATTATCATCCTTACAAAATACATTTAACACAAGGTTTGAACCCTGCAGACCCTGAAAGAAGACTAATTTTTATAGCTGAAATGACAGTAAAACTCGCATATGACCCATTATTTTTCAATAAAATATTGTGGACTGATGAAAGTCGATTCCACAACAACGGTACTGTAAATCGATACAATTGTCACTACTGGTTGGCAGAAAATACGAAATGAATGTGAGAAACTAATTTCCAGACAAAATGGGGTGTAAATGTCTGGTGCGGTTTATTCAACGGCCACTTGATTGGGCCGTATTTGTATCAAGAAACTTTGACCGGCGGAGGTTATTTACTTGAAGAAATTCCCTTGAACAAAAGAGAGACGATGTGGTGGCAGCAGGATGGTGCACCTCCTCACTATGCCCGGCAAGTTACGACATATTTTAATAATTCTTTCCGTGAAAAATTGTAAAGGGTCAAAGGTACCCTTGACTTTATTCGGGCACTTGAAGCGGGTCCTTTAATTATTTACAAGAAATGTTAACTCGGGCGCCACCTATATTATAGTGGTAGGTCCACTTGCTCCGGGCAGCTTTCAGTGAAGAAACGGTAATCCAGGGGTCTGATATCTATCTCTCAAAATGATAAGTTGATCTCAATAATTGGTTTGATTTTTCCCGGATTACCAACTGCTCTGTTATTAAACAAAAATGAAACTCAATATCAACTAACTTGATTTATTCCTTAACTCTACTATACAATCATCTAGTGAATCTACTATCCTAAATATAATTTATGTTCCTATGGGTCTTCCCCAGTATATGTACAAATTTACCCCAAGAAACCAGAAATCATTACCTTCTGTTGACGCGGAATGCAAAATGCATTTATCACTGAAAAATCTACTCATTAAATACAATCAAGCAATAAGCACGCAATCTAATTATCGACACAGGCAGGGTTAGAAAAGCATCTCTAGTACAAAGCCTCTAGCTCTCCAGCTCAAATCAAACTTTCATTTTCAAGCACAAGCAGTTAATAGTAAAATAAAAGTGCAGTTGCAGTGCTTCGGTTGACTCCGACAGGGAATCTCCTTTTCTTCGATGCACTTGGCAACACCGTCCTATCACGAGCGTGACCCAGTAATAGAGCCGTGCTGTACAATTGGATCGAAGATTTCCAGAACTCCCGTACTCTGATTCATCCGGCAACACTGTCCTACTACGAGCTTAGCCCAGTAATAGAGCCGTGCTGTACAGTTGAATAAAAGATTCCAAGATCTCCGGTTTTCCAATTCATCCGGCAACACCGTCCTATTACGAGCGTAGCCCAGTTATAAAGCCGTGCTGTGCAGTTGGACCAAAGTCTCTAAGGTCTACCACACTTTAATGCATCCGGCAACACCGTCCTATTACGAGCGTAGCCCAGTAATAAAGCCGTGCTGTTCAGCTGAATAAAAGTTTCCAAGATCTCCGGTTTTCCAATGCATCCGGCAACACCGTCCTATTACGAGCGTAGCCCAGAAATAGAACCGTGCTGATAAACTGAATCGGATATCCGGAATCTTCGTAATTTCAATTCATCCGGCAACACCGTCTTATCACGAGCGTAGCCCAGTAATAAAGCCGTGTGCTGTTCAACTAAATTGAAACTCACGAGATCTAAGCAAACTCAAGAACGGCGGTATCCGTACTTGCAACCTACAAAAGCAGCACTGTTATCGTTTGCATATCAAGCGGACTCACCTAAGTAAGTATATTTTATTCTTCAATCACTTGCGGTATCAAGCGGATCGGTCTAGCGGTTTCTATTTTATTCCTCAGCGTGTACAGCGGTATATGCGGTCAGCAACAACTAACTTTTCTTGGTTCCTATCGACGGAGCTCGCCTCGGGTTCCCACTCTCACCCGAGAGTGGGGCGAAAATTGCGCTATCGCGCAGCCGACCGCCGTCCGTGAGTCTCGGCTATGCTTCGGATATCTCTATTTCGCTATCATTTAATTACTGATTAATCCAACCTATCAAAATTCTAATTCGCGCTCACGAACAAATTACAGTATTACTCCCGGAGCAATAAATGATTCAGTTACGAAAAAGAACGGCGCCGATAGCTTGTCATTTACTCAAGTTGATATCATCATAGTTATTCTCTATACTAAGTATACAGGATGTCTCCCCTGAGAGTAATCAAATCTGAGTAACTTCGTTACATCCCCCCCTTACTTACAAAAAAAATAATTTTAATTATTTTTCATAGACTGACACTTCTGAAACAAATAGCAAACGCTAAGGGAAAATATGTATTTGAATAAAACTTCAATTCCAACCCTCACCCTACTCTAAAAATAATTTAAATATTTCTCCTTCAGCCGGCACTAACCTATCCCCACATTTCTAACCTAATTTTACAATAATACCCTATCGCGGACTAAAAAAAAAATCAAATTAAAAGTAAATCCTCTTCGGTGGTGTCCAATCCCTTATCCTGGAATCCCTGGTTCAATTCTACACACCGTTGTGCAGCCTCTGGAACGGCTTCGAACAGAACGGAATGGCTCGGGCGAGCTGGCATATCTCCCGAAGCTTCGGTTACAACTTCTGATTCATCAGAGTGGCTTTCTATTGTCGCCGACTCCTGAGAGGTCACTATCCCGGCGCCAGAGTGTGCGGGCATTTGCATGGCTCGCAACTGTAGCTGAGCCTTTGCTGCTGCGATCTCAGCATCTAGTGCTGGTATCCTCAACTGCGTCGGTACGGGTCTGGGGTTAACTGCAGACTTTCGGGGCATTATTCTGATTAGCTAGAACAAATAAATGCTCATCTCTATCGGTTTCCTTCATGTCATGAGCTGGTTTGAGATCTTTTATGTGAACGCGGAGCAGCTTCTTACCAGAGGTGCTTTTGAGATCATATACTACTGGCGATATAACTTTTGTGACGGTATACGGCCCGGAATACTTGGGTGCCAATTTAGCGGCAAATCCTCTGGTCGCGGACGAAAGATGATGTTCCTTTTTCATGACCTTGTCCCCAAGATGACATCTCCATTCCCTCCTTCGGAGATTGTAATGATGACTCTGAGTCGTGAACGCTCGGGAAAGGTTAATTCGGACGAATTCAAACACTTCTCGGAGTTTGCCTAGTCTATTGGCTCGGTCTGTTGTTTCCTCTCTCACATTTTCTATATCATCAGTTACCAAATTCTCTGGACGGTAGACAGCTCCTGGTAATTCCAACTCCCTCCCATAGTTGAGGAATGCCGGAGTATATCCGGTGGAGTCATGGCGAGCTGTGTTGTAAGCGAACACTAGTTCAGGTAGGTGTTGATCCCATTTGCGATGATCGCCATCGCAGAACTGCGATATCATGGTCTTCATCGTCTTATTGGTCCGTTCTACAGGGTTCGCCTGCGGGGTATAAGGTGGAGTTAAACGATGTCTAATCTTAAGATCTTTCAACAGATCTCGAAACGGTGAACCAGTGTACTGAGTCCCATTATCGGTTATGACGGTTTTCGGACACCCAAACCTGGTGATTATTTCCTCATACAAAGCTTGACTCACTGCTTTTGCTGTTGCCTTCCGTATCGGGCGGCACTGGATCCACTTCGTGAATCTGTCTTGGAATACTACCAAGTAGTTATTCCCTTTACTCGAGCGAGGCAGTGGCCCGACCAGGTCAGAACTCACAGTTTCCCAGGGTTGTCGGTTGATGGATGGTTGCATCATTCCTGGTGTCTTCTGCTGCAAAGATTTATACTGCTGACAGGACTGACAACTCCGAACGTACTTAGCTATGTCCCTGAACATACCAGGCCAATAGTACCGACTAGCGATTCTGGCTGTGGTCTTGGCAATTCCGAGATGTCCAGCAGTGGGAGCATCGTGATTCTCCTTCATAACGGATGAACGGGCTGGTTTCGGAACGCACAACTTCCAGGGGTCGGATAGCTCTGGTTCGGAATAGTCGGATGAATCCCAAAAATGACGATAGAGTCTGTCATCTTTGAGGCAATAGTCTGGACTGGCATCTGGGTCCCTCAGAATTTCGGCCTTCTTTCGAGAATACCAAGAACAGTCTAGTGTTCCCTCAACGGCAGCAATGCCATCTCCAACTGGAGGCGGGTGTCTGGATAGGGCGTCAGCCACTCGGTTCAGGACTCCTTTTCGATACTTGATCTCAAAATCGAATTGCTGGAGATACATACTCCATCTGGCTAACCTACCACTTGGGCTTTTGATATTGTGGAGCCACTTCAATGACTGATGATCTGACAGGACTGTGAAGTGGTATCCTTCAAGATAGGGGCGCATCTTCTCTATGCCCCAAACAATAGCCAGACATTCCTTTTCAGTCACTGAATAGGCCTTTTCTGGGGTTGTCAAGGTGCGGCTGGCATAAGCAATTATATGGTCGCCATCCTCCTTATTCTGTATGAGTACTGCTCCCAAACCCTGGTCACTTGCGTCCGTTTGCAGAATAAACGGCCTCTCAAAATCTGGACAGGCTAATACAGGGGATTCAGTTAAACATTTTTTTAAGTGATTGAAAGCTTCTTCCTGTTCGGTTCCCCAGTGCCATCTATAGCCTTTCTTCAGCAGGCGGTTCAACGGTGCAGCTACATTCGAGAATCCAGGTACAAAGCGTCTGTACCAGGATGCCACTCCTAAAAATCGTCGTAATTGCCGGACTGTGGTTGGTGGTGGAAATTCCAATATTGCCTTCACCTTATCAGGATCGGTAGCTATCCCTTCACCTGTAACCACATGGCCCAGGTACTTCAGCGATCTCCTGCCAAACTGGCATTTTTCTGGGTTCAAACGTAGGTTGGCAGCTCGTAGACGGCGGAATACTTCCTTTAGTATACTGAGATGCTGCTCGAAAGTCTCTCCCAGTACTATAATGTCGTCCAGATAAGCGAAGCAGTACGGATCCAGTTCAGGCCCAATAATATAATCCATTAGACGCTGAAACGAGGCTGGGGCTGCATGCAGCCCAAATGGCATTACTCGGAACTGAAACAGTCCTCGGCCAGGTACTGTGAATGCTGTGACTGGCTTGCTTGCTTCGGTCAAGGCCACTTGCCAATACCCCTGCTTCAAATCAATGCTCGATATGTATCGAGCTCTACGCAATTTATCCAAAATTGCATTTATGAAGGGCAGTGGGTATGCATCCTTATGTGTCACAGCATTGACCTTCTAGAAGTCGATGCAGAACCTCGGTTTGCCATCCTTTTTCCGAACTATGACGACTGGTGAGCTCCACGGACTATTAGACGGCTCTATGATGGCTTCTTCCAGCATCTTATCAACTTCAGTGTTGATTACCTCCTGCATTCTAGGATTCTGTGGTCTGTACCGCTGTTTGATCGGTTCTGGGTTAATCAAACGTATCTCGTGTTTGAGTATCGGCGTTACTCCCTTGATGTCCTTGAATTGAGCCAGTTCCTGGTCCAGGAATGCTTGGAGTTCTCTATCCTCTGTCGGGGTAAGTACGAGTTTTTCGGCACGATCGACGGTATTGATCGGGTGAATCGATGACGAAATCGACTCAGTTATTGGTTCTCCATCCATTCGTATACTTCCATTCGCAAGATCAAGCTGGAATTTCTGCGGTTTCAGAATATCCATGCCTATGACGAAATCTGATGATAGACCAGGAAGATGTCCAACTATGGCGGAAATAGTTCTTTTCCCAATCACTAAATCCAAGTAATATTTGCTGGGAACTTGAGCTGGGAGGCCATTTGCCATTCTGGCCATGGAAGCATCCGGTGCTCCTTTTGGGACTCCCATATCTTGACATTTCCTAGCTACATTATCTCCTATATACGTTCTGGATGCTCCGGTATCTAACAGTGCCTCAAAACGGTCACCAAGGGCGTGCACAGAAACGAATGGACGGGCATCTTCAGGTCGGACAGGTCGGGTCGTTTCCGAGACATTGGTGGAATGGCACTGCTCGGGTCTCGGGGCAGGGCAATGCCTTCCTAGTTTTCCGACCTAGGACAGGGACAGTCACGTGACATCACTCCTTCCTTCCCACATCTGGAGCAGAATAACTTGGGAGCAGATCGGCACTGACTCCTAAAGTGACCTGTCTCTCCACATCTCCAACACACTGCTGGTGGAGATGAGCTCGTTCCTGGTCTGGAACTGACTACTGGTGGAACAGCTCTCCTCCTCGACTCTGTTCTTTCTGAGCCAGATGTCCTAGTCATATCTGTCTTCGGGGTTTCTGGAGCTGTCAGGAAGGTTGTCGCTGGGGATGTCGGTGGGGCTCTCGACACGACAGGGTACCTTGCAGTCATTGCATAGGTTCGGTACCTCTCCTGTAACTCTCCTCGAAGTAATTCAAATTCCTTAATAGCACGAGAGAAAGTGACAATATCGGTGAAATCAGTCCTTTTGATGTGCTGTCTGTATTCCGGTAACAGGTTCCGGTATAGCCACATCAGCTCCTGTTCTGGTGTCATATTCCCATGTCTTCGTACAAGCGTCTGTATATCGGTGATATATGCTTGTACAGGTTCGTTCGGTTCTTGTAGACGTCTACCAATAGCAACTTCCAGGTCTATCTGGTAGTTAGCGGGGAAATAAAATATCCGGAACAGTTCGATGAATGCATCCCAGGTTGTACAGGCAGATCGATTATTCCTGAACCAGAGGGCGGTTTCCCCTGAGAATAAATCTGGCAACACTGCTATCAATCTATAAGCAGGTATATTCTGGGACAGCCTGATTTCTTCCAGCCTTTCTAGAAATGCAACTGGGTCGCCTAACCCATCAAATGACAAATTCCAGTGTTGAGTGCGTATCGGTTCTGGACTCACGGTTGCCATCGATGTGGATGGAGCTGTTGTCAATGTCGGTACGCTTCCTGTCGGCACGGTTCCGGGTGATGGCAGATTCACCTGGGGTACGGTGTTCATATTCGAGAATGTCCAGGCCGAAGTCATTGGGACATTCCCTGGAGTCGGTGTTGGTGGGGCGGTACCCATTCGACCTTCCCTCAGGAACCTAACCAGTCGTCTCCTTTTGTCCTCAACTGTTCCAGTGACTTCAAGGCCAAACTTAGACAGTTCCACATCTATGTCAGCCTTTTTCAACTGATATACCCAGCTGACTCTGACATCTACGGGGTCCTTAGACTTCGACGGAGAAGTCTGTCCGTCTGCGGACTCCGGAGCCTTAGTATTGTCTTCGTTCACCATTTTCGATCGAATCGGTGTACTCTCCTAAGTATCGAAATATCTGGAGAACAAAAAATCGTATCCTGTCGGTAGTGTCGAAATCAGATTCACCGATTGCCAAAACCTAATGAACGAGGTGCGACACGATATATGACTAACTTGTCTGACAGCTGTCAAAAAGACAGGTAACGATCTGATCACGTTAAATGCTGTGGCCGGCCACTTAATAACGTCCTATCATGTGCTAACCTTGAATAAACTTCTTTGCCACTCCTAACACGCGACAGGGTGATCGTACCTACTCGAGAATACGCCAAGCAGTTTTCCCTACCCAAAGTACTCGCTGAACAGGAATAACTTGCCCACATTCACGAAAAGCTGACTTCGGTTTTCCTCGGGTTTCCTCGGTTTATCTTTCGATCTCACTCGGCTTTTATCGGTCCCTGCTCGGGCGCCAAATTTGTAAAGGGTTAAAGGTACCCTTGACTTTATTCGGGCACTTGAAGCGGGTCCTTTAATTATTTACAAGAAATGTTAACTCGGGCGCCACCTATATTATAGTGGTAGGTCCACTTGCTCCGGGCAGCTTTCAGTGAAGAAACGGTAATCCAGGGGTCTGATATCTATCTCTCAAAATGATAAGTTGGTTTGATTTTTCCCGGATTACCAACTGCTCTGTTATTAAACAAAAATGAAACTCAATATCAACTAACTTGATTTATTTCTTAACTCTACTATACAATCATCTAGTGAATCTACTATCCTAAATATAATTTATGTTCCTATGGGTCTTCCCCAGTATATGTACAAATTTACCCCAAGAAACCAGAAATCATTACCTTCTGTTGACGCGGAATGCAAAATGCATTTATCACTGAAAAATCTACTCATTAAATACAATCAAGCAATAAGCACGCAATCTAATTATCGACACAGGCAGGGTTAGAAAAGCATCTCTAGTACAAAGCCTCTAGCTCTCCAGCTCAAATCAAACTTTTATTTTCAAGCACAAGCAGTTAATAGTAAAATAAAAGTGCAGTTGCAGTGCTTCGGTTGACTCCGACAGGGAATCTCCTTTTCTTCGATGCACTTGGCAACACCGTCCTATCACGAGCGTGACCCAGTAATAGAGCCGTGCTGTACAATTGGATCGAAGATTTCCAGAACTCCCGTACTCTGATTCATCCGGCAACACCGTCCTACTACGAGCGTAGCCCAGTAATAGAGCCGTGCTGTACAGTTGAATAAAAGATTCCAAGATCTCCGGTTTTCCAATTCATCCGGCAACACCGTCCTATTACGAGCGTAGCCCAGTAATAAAGCCGTGCTGTGCAGTTGGACCAAAGTCTCTAAGGTCTACCACACTTTAATGCATCCGGCAACACCGTCCTATTACGAGCGTAGCCCAGTAATGAAGCCGTGCTGTTCAGCTGAATAAAAGTTTCCAAGATCTCCGGTTTTCCAATGCATCCGGCAACACCGTCCTATTACGAGCGTAGTCCAGAAATAGAACCGTGCTGATAAACTGAATCGGATATCCGGAATCTTCGTAATTTCAATTCATCCGGCAACACCGTCTTATCACGAGCGTAGCCCAGTAATAAAGCCGTGTGCTGTTCAACTAAATTGAAACTCACGAGATCTAAGCAAACTCAAGAACGGCGGTATCCGTACTTGCAACCTACAAAAGCAGCACTGTTATCGTTTGCATATCAAGCGGACTCACCTAAGTAAGTATATTTTATTCTTCAATCACTTGCGGTATCAAGCGGATCGGTCTAGCGGTTTCTATTTTATTCCTCAGCGTGAACAGCGGTATATGCGGTCAGCAACAACTAACTTTTCTTGGTTCCTATCGACGGAGCTCGCCTCGGGTTCCCACTCTCACCCGAGAGTGGGGCGAAAATTGCGCTATCGCGCAGCCGACCGCCGTCCGTGAGTCTCGGCTATGCTTCGGATATCTCTATTTCGCTATCATTTAATTACTGATTAATCCAACCTATCAAAATTCTAATTCGCGCTCACGAACAAATTACAGTATTACTCCCGGAGCAATAAATGATTCAGTTACGAAAAAGAACGGCGCCGATAGCTTGTCATTTACTCAAGTTGATATCATCATAGTTATTCTCTATACTAAGTATACAGGATGTCTCCCCTGAGAGTAATCAAATCTGAGTAACTTCGTTACAAAATGGATTGGGCGAAATGGTACAATAAATTGGCCGTCTCGTTTCCCAGATATGACACCTTCAGACTTTTTCCTCTGGGGATATTTGGAAGGTTTGGTTTATTCTACACAGCCTACAAATTCAGATGATTTGCAAAACAAAATCACAGCAGCGTGCCAAACTGTTACACCTGAAATGATTAGAGCAGCATGCACTAGAAATCTTTTAACAAGATTTGAGCATTGCGTTACTGAAGATGGACATCAATTTGAGCATCAACTGTCATGCTTTTTTTACTCATTTTGTTCCTAATTATACTGTTGTTCTTCAATAAATTTTCCATTTTCCATTTATTTGACAGCTCATATTGTCACCGTTTAACATGAAACCCCTGACATTGATGGTATCGTAGTATTTGCATCAGGAAGGTCTTCACAAAAATGCAATAATATACAGGGTGTTCCATTTGAAATTTTGAAGTTGATATCACGTGATTGGAAATGCGATGTTGTTCAAAACCACAAAAATTCAAAATTGTAGTTCAAATAGTTTTCGAGATATCGACTGGCCAAAACCTCGTGGGCCACCCTGTATATGGCTCTGAAATATTTTTCTGCGATTTCTTTCTATCAACTCATCGTATTGAAAATCTTTGGAAACGCCAAAATAAAAGAGCGAATTCAAACGATCAGACATAGCCGCGAAACGTGTGATGTCATGGTGCGGAGCAATTTGGATTGGTAACTCCCTGATTCCCTGTTGTCGGATCGAACAGAAAAATGTGGTTAGTCAAACACTATAAAGATATTTTTTCTTCAGATCACATGTATTCATATGGATAATGCATACCAATTTTGACAATGACCTGTCTTTCCGTTCTCCAGATACTCCTAATGAGCCATTTCCATTACGATATTATTATTATTATTATTCATTTATCTTGGAGCGCACGGAAGGGAGGATAGGGAGAGGAGGTAGGTGTTGGCATTTTTTTCAAACTCATAGAGGTTGTGAGCTCTTGGTAATACTTCCATTGGCAAAGAATTCCAAAGCTTTTCCGTTCTATAGACATGGAGTTTTGGTAGAGTGTTGTTCGACATATTTCAAGGTGTATAAGGAAAAGATGTGCTGACTGGACCTGTCGAGTTCGTCTGCAGTGATTTCTGAGGAATATTTTCCGTGGAAGTATCTATAGAAAAGTTAAAGGTCGCCGACTTCTCTACGGTGTTTTAATGAGGTCGAAGTACTACTGAGTGTGGCATCACCCACCAGACCTTGAAGAGCTGTTGAGGTGTGAAATAATTTTTGCACGGAATAAAAATCCGAGTTTCTGCGAAGCTGCTTTCGCGATGGATCGAACATGATCGTTCCATGAAAGAGTATTGCTGATGAAAATACCTTTATAGCATAAATATAGTGGTTTTGGTAGGAATACTGGTTCCAGACATTGTTATATCAGACATGCTGAGTTCTGTCTCTCTATAGAGAAAAATACAGGGTATAGTTTTGGTGGCGTTGAATTGATTGTTGGTACCCTATAGGTAGTTATTTGTCGTCATGGACAGCGTTGACCTGCCGTCGTCGTAAGTTCTTGGTTACCTGGAAATAAGTGGGAATTCCAGAAGAGAACTCAGTATACGGAGAGTTCTATCGTCTGCAAAGCTGTGGATACGGCAAGTGGTAGCTCCCAACAGATCATCGATATGAAGTAGGAACAATATGTTGGAGCCGAAAGTGCGATCCTTGTGGAACGCCGGAATTGATGGAAATGGTATGTCACGATACTCCGTTCAGCAAGATTGGACGGATTACATCGAAATTGGACTTGGTTGACCCCTCGAAAGAACCCTGAGTACGAAAAACAAACAAAAAGCAGACCTAGGTGGTTGGTCAATAATAAGTAGGTATACTATCCTCGAACTTGAATTACAGCATTCACCCGCCGTGGCATCAAGTTGATCAAACTTCTCAAACAGTCTTGAGATATAACCTCAAATTCTTCTTGAAGAACGAATCGTAGTTCTGGAAGAGTCTCTGATGACATGACAAGGCCAAAAGGAAACAAACGCGCTTCCGTTGTTCGTCCCAAAGATGCTTTATAGGTTCTGAATTATTGTAAATATAAATAGTAGTTGCGAAAACTAAAGAAATACCCTTTTATAGACAGTCAAACTAGAAAGGGGTAGAAATTAAAATAATAAAAGTGTGCTGATAAATACATAACAAATAAAATATTAGCATCTCCGTAATCAGTACATTTTATGTTGTGTATTTATCAACACACTTTCATTATTTTATTTTCTACCTCTTTTCAGTTTGACTATCTATAAAAGGGTTTCTATTTTTTATTTCGGCGGCTTACTACAAAAGCGTGCTTTCAAGTTTGATCTCCTACCCCAACAACCTCCAGATACAACAAATCCCGTCTGCCATATATATATTATATTATATGCGCTTCATTGAATTTTTCGATTTTGATAAAAGCATCATAATCTCCGACCCAAAAAAGAAATAAATACAATTTTGAATAGAATCGAATTATATAATTTCAAAACTGCTCCACTATATATTGAATCCGCCATCACTAATTTTCCAATTTTGGCAAAACAGAACCACATTCACGAAAGCCCCCAAATACAAATTTTGAGTAGAATCGGATCGTTATTAGAAAACTTGTCTGCCATATTGGATCCGTCATCTTAAATTCTCAAATTTGTCGAAAGAATCATAATCTCCGATCCCGAAAAATCCCATATACGAATTTTCAATAGATTCGAGTCCGAATGAAATAAATCATCCGTCATATTGGATTCGCCATCTTGAATTTACCAATTTCGACGGAAGAATCATAATCTCCGACCTCAAAAACCCTTTCAATCCAGAAACCAATTTTGAATAGAAGCGGATCATAATAATTAGAAAACTCGTTTGCCATATTGGATCCGCCTTCTTGAATTCTCAAATTTCGACGAAAGAATAGGAATTTCTGATCCCGAGAACCCGCAGATATAAATTCTGAATAGATTTGAATCAAAATTACAAAATTCGTCCGCCATATGGGATCCGCGATCTTGGATTTACCCTTCCTGCTTTCTGAGGGGGGTGAATCACCCCTTCTAGCTTCCATGGATGTGCACCTGGTAAGAATAAAATATTCAAAATATAACACCTACGAATAGGTACCTATTCAGGCCTGGCCTGATTTCTTCCCAAGTATTTATGGATGTACCTCTCGATCATAAATCACTACAGTGAAAAGTAGTGGTTCGTTCAATCATAATAATGAATGATAATGAAATAATATACCTATATCGAAAACGATGTCGAAATACCCATGTCAGTTCTATAACATAACATAATTGCAACATTCAATTATTCTCGAACGTTTGAAAATTGCTGTGTACATCAACTTCACGAAATATCGGCAAGATTTGATTGTTCGTTCAGGTACCTACCCTACCATCGAGTATTTGAATTATAGTTATGAACGAATGCATCTCTTGCTGTTCCTGTAAAATCAATAATTCTCGACAGTATTTAACTATACTTCACTATCGAGCTGCGACATCTGTGCGTGCCCTACTCAACTATCTAAATTTACTTTGGCGAGTCACTGCAATGCAGTTTCCTGTAACATTTCGATTCCAACCTGATCCGATGATTTACCGTCCGATAAAATACGGTGTCGACGAGTTACGGTTTCTATGAAATACAGATCTGCTGAATTACCAGTTATTCAATACGAAGAATTAATGTTGCTGAAATACATGTTTGACAAATTACCGATTCTATGAAATACGGATTTGAGGAATTACCGTTTCTATAAAATACGGGTTAGACAAATAACAGATTCTATGTGATACGGATTTGATGAATTATCGTTTCTATAAAATACGGGTTCGATGAATTACTGATTCTATGAAATACGGATCTGATGAATTACCGTTTCTATAAAAAAAGGGGCTGACAAATTACTGATTCTATGAAATACGGATATGATGAATTGACGTTTCGATAAAATACGGGTTTGATGAATTACTGTTTCTATGAAATACGAATCTGATGAATTACCGATTCTACGAAATACGGTTATGATGGATTATTGATTTGATGAAATACGGTTCTGGCGAATTACGGTTTCTACAAATTACGGTTTCGCTTAATTACAAATTAGATAAGTGTTCACTCTGATAGATTGATGTTTTGATGAAATACGGATCTGAAGAATTGCCGTTTCGATGCTCAACAGGTTCTATACGATATTGTCTCGATATAATACGATTTTGATGATTTACTGGTTCGATGGAATACGGTTATGATGGATTACCAATTCTAAAAAATAAGGTATGATGTTTTACTTCTCTATGAAGTACATTTCTTCGTTTAACTGTATGATGAGATACATTATGATCCTTTACATTTTGATGAATTATTGGTTCTATGAAGTACAGTTTCTACAGAATGCCATTATGATAGAATTCGATTTGATGAAATACGGTTTTGATACAATACGATCTGACGAAATATATGTACCCCATCGATTCAACCATATGACGCCCTCGAAGATTTGTGATTCATATACAAAACTATCCCGACTAGTTCATTGAAAAAATCTCGATTCAAACGAATATTCCTTCATTATCACAGATCGTATTGGTCGGAGCAGGAATCAGTTGGTTTGAAACATAAAACTTCATCTATTGTCAAGTTAGTCTTCAATAATGGTTGAACAGTTTTGTTCTCAAATCAGAACATTTCGAGGTTCAAACTGATGATGTTTCAATATAATGAGTGAATGTTTCCTCAGAAGATCCTAAATTTCTTGTGTCAGAAAATTATCATTCTGAGAGAAATTGAAATACAGCCTACTATTGAATAATTGGAGGTTTCAAATAACCTCTAACAGTTGGTGAACAGTAGGCTTCTCATTGAAACTTGATGATTATTTTATGAAATTATGAAGATAAGAACATGTATGATATGAATAAGAACATGTACGTAATAGTAAGAGCATTAAACATTGTCTGTAGGTTCATCTATGAGGTAGAAAGTTAATTTTTCTCGATTTTCTCGATTTGTTGTCTTCGTTCCTCTCCCCAGAATATCACTGTGCTCGAATGTTCAACCTCTAAAAAGTAGAGAAAAGAGGAACTCTGCGTTTGACAAAAGATCGTGTCTGAAAGTTGTGAATTAGGGATGTGAAAACACGAAGAAAGGAAATATATAAGTAAACATACTCGATTATTCACAGATTCAGTATTATTGGTTCATTCATTTTTATCAGAAATCGAGTGAAGAATATACGAATAATGTACAATTACATTCTATACCGATCAGGGCGTTCTTCGAATGAATGCGACTGGTCAATCATATCGTCACTGCTGAAAGAATGTATTGTGCAGGTCATTCAGACATGGCCATTCGTTGACAGTGATGTGTAGGTATGGTTTGAGTTAGGATTAATTCTCATCAAGTTCTTGATGAGATTAGAAGAAAATGCACATCAGTACAGCTATGTTACAAAAATATACGAAGTTCAGAGTTCGCTCCCGTTCGAATGGAACAGCAGCAAATTTGAATGATTTGAAGACCAACATTTCAGAAACTATGTCAAATGTCAAAACTTGGTTTCAAATGAACAATTTGAAGCTCAATGAGAATAAAAACCAAAATATAATTTTTAGTTCTGACCCAACTTTAAGCACTGGTAACAATGCTAAGTTACTTGAAATTATTATTGATGATAAATTGAATTGGTCTGCACATATTGATTATATGAGTAGAAAGCTAGCCAGTGGCATATTTGTAATACGAAACTTATTCTCCCTGGTCTCAACTGATATTTTAAAATCGTGCTACCATGCATTATTTCACAGCCACATCAGTTACGGAATAACCATATGGGGAAACTCACACAATGCAGACAGAATCTTCAAACAACAAAAAAAAGCATTAAGGATTATGGCTGGTTTGGGACCCAGGGAACATTGCTAACCAATATTCACAAATCTAGAAATAATGTCACTTCCCTCACTCTATATTTATGAAACATTACTTGAAATTCATAGAAACAAGAATAAATTCAAAATGTGCTTTCAATTCCATGACTACAACACGAGATCATGCAATTCTCTCAGATCTGAAAGAGTTAAGTATGCTATAACTAGGAATAATAGTCTAGATGTGGAACTCTATAATCATTTACCAGAATGCTTTAAACAACTACCTGAATTCAAATTTGAGAATGTTCTGAAAAACCATTTCATAATAAATTGCTTTTATTCAAAACAGGAATATCTAGATGATGCTGTATTCAATTCCAATTTTGAATAGTGATCGGTTGCTTGCCCATTCACACTGCCTTGAATGTTAATTGCCTTCAATTTTAATTGGCAATTTTATTTTTATTTTTATTTTATTAGTTCATATTTTATATTAGTCTACAATAAGTATTCTTTTAATCTAATTGTATTTTATATATCTTGATCGTCTGACTTCATATTTTTAATTCATCAATGTTATGTTTGTATGTTTGCAAGGTATGCATGTACCATTAATTAGTTATTCAAATTTTATTTCTATTTTTCTCTTGTCATGTTTTATCATATCTTGTATCTTATGTATATATATTTGCTTTGTATTGACCTGTCAGAAACATACTGTAAATTGATGGAAATAAACTCTACTCTACTCTACTCTACTCTACTCTACTCTACTCTACTCTACTCTACTCTACTCTACTCTACTCTACTCTACTCTACATTTTGAGATTATGTATATCATGATACCTAATGATAGGTATCCATGTCACGGAAAGTGATTGTCAACTAGACAATAAATAAAGTTGATGTCATGAAACCACAAGATCACTTTTCAAATATCTAGAGATATTTCATGGTGTCAGAATATTGTATATCACGAAGAGATCCAATTTCAAGAATTGCTAGGAATTAGAGAAAGTTTGGGCGAGTTCTTGACAAAAAATGTCAAATCCTCCACACAATCATACGATTTTACGGGGGTATCAGGTACTCGACCACCCAGAAATTTGTTTACATCTACTGGAAATATGGCAGTGATATGAAAAAACTATATCCAACAACTCGAGTGGTATGCTGTAGCGACTCAGTTGATGAAAAAAATTTCGAGAAGTTTAGGCAGCAACATTCATGGCAATCACTGGACCAGATGCTATCCAGATTTTTGACACGTTCAACCTCTCGAACGAAGAGCAGAAAGACTGGAATGTAATCAAGAAAAAACATCAAGACTATTCCACCCCAAGAGTGAATATATCATTCGAGCGCTATCAGTTCTTCAAAATTGTACAACAAAAGGATGAAGTTTTTGATGAATTCTTGACAAGAATCTGAACTCAAGTTAATACTCGTGAATTCGGAGAATTACAAGATAGTCTATTGAAACATAAATCAGTATTCGGCTTAGAATCTAATATTATTAGAGAGAGACTATCGAATGGAGAAAATCCTAATCTGAATAAAGCTATGGTTCGAGTTTCGTTTAGCTGGAATCAGTTATGGAATTTTTTTGCTATGGTGACCGTTGTCATAGTCATCAGTAAACAGAAAAAAAAATCCCGTGGTGAGGAAATGCGTGGTTGCGAAGTTGTATAGGGTTCACTATAGCTGAAATCAGTTGTGGAAAAAATAATGCCATAACAACCGTTGTCATGGTATTAGGTAAACAAAAATTCAAATGCTATGGTGAGGAAAAGCGTGGTTGCCAAGTTGTTTCGTGTTTAGTTTAGCTAGAATCAACTTTAAAAAAATCTGTTGCTATGGCAATGATCGTCATGGTAACGAGTATACAAAAACCAAATTCCGGTGGTGGGTAAATGCGAGGTTGACAAGTTTTCCATTTTTCATTTCATTCCAAAGATTCACACCGTTTGAGAAATCATAAGGACAGTTATGAGTTTTTTTGTGAGTCAAGGTTTGGTGCCAGTAAGACCCCATTGCAAGTCCAAATTCAAGGAACACAAGAACCTGGTTGAGCCATCTTCCTATTATTATCTCAGAGAAACAGATTTGGAGATATACCAATGAGGTACATGGGTTGAAAATAGCAACTTGTCTCCTCAGACAGAATCCAAGTAAGTATCTTGTGTCCCAATACATATTTCTCATCAAGTAGTTGATATTCATGGGTTATTTGATTCTGCTAACTTGACCTAATCTGATCAAAAATCACCATCCTTTGAAACAACACCCTCTAACTTGGTCAAAACGATCCTTCCACTATCGAAAATATTTTTTCCAAAATCTCCTCAACAGTGAATGGCTACACAGTCTTATTTTCTGGAAGGAAGAAAGATACCCCTCATGCATAAATACTACTTTTTTTGAACCATCTAACCTTACTCGGCCTATTTGAACCTTCTTCCTAAGAAGACAGTAGGTACTCTCTTCAGGGAAGTAGGAAATTATCCCTCCTGCATAAACACTACTTTTTTTTAATCATCTAACCTTACTTGACCGAAATGAACCTTCTTCGAAAGGGGAAAGTAGGTACTTTTTCCAGGGAGGAAGGAAAATATCCCTCCTGCATAACCACTTATTTTTTTTACCCATCTAACTTTACTCGACCTGAATGAACCTACTTCCTAAGAAGACAGTAGGTAATCTTTCCTCTTTTTTTTTATCTTATCGCTTGGACCCCACGGAAGGGAATCCCTATAATGTTCCAAGAACATCGTGCGTTCCTAGGAAGGATAGGGATAGGAGGTAGGTATTGGAATTTTTTTTGAACTTCTGGGGATTATATGTTGTTGGGAATACTTCCTCAGGCAATGAATTCCAGAGCCAAGCCGTTCTATGGATGAAGTTGTTTTGATGAAGTGCTGTTCGAAATCTTCCGGAGTTGACAACGAGAGGATGTGCTGACTGGGCTTGTCCAGTTCGTCTGACTAGTATTGCTAGTGAAGGGATGATAGCAGAGATTTTCGAAGAACATTTCCCGTGGAAGTATCGATAGAAACGTGAAAGGTCGCCGACCTTTCTACGGTGTTCCAATGATGTCAAAGAGTGAGTGAGTGGGTGTGGCGTCAACCACCAGGCGGATGGCTCTTTTCTGGATGGAATCTGAGAGCATCAGCGTATGTTTCGTTGCTGAACCCCATATGTGGGAACAGTATTCTAGAACAGGCCGTATCTGCGCTTTGTAGATCATGAGGAGCTGTTGAGGTGTAAAGTAGCTTTTCGCACTGAACAAGAATCCGAGTTTTCGTAAAGCAGCTTTTGCGATGGATCTGACATGATTATCCCATAAAAGAGTGTTGCTGATGGAAAAACCGAGCATAGATATGGTGAACTTGGTGGAAATGGTGGTGCCAGACATTACAATGTCGTGCATACTGAGTTCCGCCTTTCTAGAGAAAATACAGGCTTGAGTTTTGCTGGCGTTGAATTCAACTAGGTTGTTGGTTCCCCAAGCTGTGATTTCAGCAAGGTCTTCATTGACAGCATTGACCTGCCTGCGCCGTGAGTTCTCAGTTTCCTGGAAAGAAACGGGAATCCTGAAAGAGAACGCAGTATGGAGGTTACTATCATCGGCAAAGCTGTGGATGGGGCAAGTTGTTATTCCCAACAGATCATTGATATGAAGAAGAAATAATGATGGTGCCAAAATTGATCCTTGTGGAACGCCGGAATTGATGCCAATTGTATCAGACGATACACCGTCCACCACCACATGAAGCGAGGTATAGCTGAGGTGGTAAGCCGTATGATGGTAGTTTGTGGAGGTGTCCTTCGTGCCAAACACGGTCAAATGCTTTCGATATGTCCAACGCGACAGCTTGAGATTCCCCGTGTTTTTCTAATGAAGCTTGCCATGAATGGGTGACGTAGGCAAGTAGATCTCCAGAAAATCTTCGGTGGCGAAAGCCGTATTGCATAAACACTTCTTCCTTTGGACAATCTAACCTTAGTCGACCTGAATGAATCTTCTTCATGAGAAAACAGTAGGTAATTTTTTCAGGGAGGAAGAAAAATATCCTTCCTGCATAAAAAAGGACACTACTTTTTCTGAACAATCTGAACTGACTCGGCCTAAATGATCCTTCTCCTTGAAAGAATCATATTTTCCAACATAAATCAGATTTGATAGCAAGGTATCGTTCGTGTGTGTTCGAAGACTGTGGCTGAATCAAAATGTGCGCGTGGAGTATCAGAATGAAAAGCAAATAGAAATGTGGGTAGTTCGAAATGTGGGCCTAACGATATGTTCCCATCTGTATTAGGCAACCAGTACCCGTGTCATTTTTTCTATATCTTGCGCGATACCTCGTAATGAATATTTCAAAATGGCTCTGTTTCTTTTTGATGTTTTCGAATAACATGGCACGCGAAGGATGGTTGCATTGAAGATTGTCTTTGGAATTAATGAATAAAGCAATATTTCTTCGATACAACTTGATAATCAAGCATTTCCTCACCACGAGAATCGGATTTTTGTTCATTCGTTACCATGACGATCGTTGCCATGCAATAGTTTTTTCATCACTGATTTCAGCCAAACTAAACCCGAAACAACTTGGCGACCACGCATTTTCTCACCACGAGAATCAGGTTTTTGTTTACTCGTTACCATGACGATCCTTGCCATGGTTATAGATATTTACGTAATCAGTTAGGAAACGCGTTGTTTTGTGTAACGATGGGATTTTGCGGGATCTCGCTTCGCTCGTCCCGCAACATCACAGAGTTACACAAAATGGCGTTTCCTAACGTGTCACGTACAATATTTTTTCTAATTTTGACGAAACATTTCGCATGAACAAAAATAATGACCAGTTTTACATGAGTTCTGCCGACTCTTGTTGTGTAAAATGAATGAATGAAATGAACATTACATCACCACTTATGTAAAATTTTACTTTACGCAACTGGTTACGTAAAGTAAGACGTTTCAAAACTTCCGTCAGTTTTGAAAAGTGTCACATTACATGTCAAAATTAGAAAAAAGTTTTTTTCATAACTGATTTCAGCTAAACGAAACTTGAGCCAAAGCTTTTTCGATTTGTCGATGCAGTGAACAAACTTTGGAACAACTAGAAGAAATACGAATTCTAGATACAAGTAGGATTCATTTTATGATGTATTACCACAAACACAGTAATCATGATAAAGACAAAGCTTTTCAATGGTAACGTTGTGGTACCTCTCATGAGGAAATATATCCAGCATTTGGTGAAAAATGCGAGAATTGTGATATCAAAGGTTATCTTTCCCCTCGTTGTTTGTCGAAAAGCGAGCAACAAACAAGTAGAATTAGAAAGTAGGAAGATATTTTTCAAGGTCAAGGTTGTGTAAAAAATCACGTTTTCCCTCAGTTCAATATATGACCTGCCAGAAGAAATCCTTATTTTCTCAGAGATACAGTCAGATAGGAACTGGACAAATGGTTGAACTTGACGTATTGAAGCAAATGAAGGAGTGAACCCCTATGGTTGTTTTGCGTGAGAAGGATAAAATCAGAATCTGTATGGATCCTACCGACCTCAACAAAAATATCCAAAAATGACATTATCCTCTCAAAACTTCAGAAAGAATATCAGCAGTTGTTACCGGATTTGAATATATCACCATACTCGGTTGCAAGCGTGAATTTTGGCAAATACAAGTGTCAGAACCTACTCAGAAGTATTGATCATTTCCAACATCATGGGAACGATTCTTCTGTACTAGACCACCATTTGGTATCTGTTCAGCACCTGAATATTTCAGGAACTGATGAGCTTTCTCCTTGGAAATATGCCTCATACACAATGTTCTATGGCTAAAATCTTGATTCATGCCAAATCCGAAGAAGAACTTGTAAAGTTCAAAATTTCTACTGAAAATCTATAAGCAACCAAGCAAGGATAAAAATTGTATAACATTGTTGGGTTTTTTCTTGAATCGAATTGATATAGTATGTTCATTCATCACGCTCACATCTCGGCTGGTGTAAACTTTTATCGCGAAAGCAGCTGCAATACCCTGTTAATGGTACTACATAACGATCAATCGATATTTTGTCCTGGTTTGATCCATTAGTAGTTTGTTGGGTTGATTTTTCCAATTTGTTCATTGGCTTTTGTCGTCAGTTACAAATGGTCATCTGACACGAAAGAACAGTAGTTTAGATTATGCATTCTAGAGCTGCTGAACTTGATTTACACTAATGTATAGGTATTCTCCTGATGTTATTACCTTATAGGCCTTTATTTGATTGCTAACCTATTTAATTTCAATGTTTCCTATGAGCCTTTCAAATGTAATTTACTAAGTTGGAGAATCTTCGTTGCGTTTTCTGTTTTTGTTGATCCTTTTCATGGACTTTTGAAAGAATAGCTGGAAAACGTATCTGTGATGACAACGGCTATCGAACTGTGGAGTTGTGTTGTGGAAATAACATCTCATCAAAGGATCAATCCCAAAGAATTCCGGTTATTAAAACTCCCTAGACTGTTGCAGGCAAATCTGTTAGTCTGAGTCAGAACAGTTCATTCTCGGTTGAGGATCATTGACGATTTTCATGTGAGTAGTCCTTGTTCAGTTACGTTTCATCGAATTTCCCCAATCTCGTGATGTAATAGCGACTTTATTATCGCTTTTGGATTGTAGAAGTTACGCATGGATTGACAAAAGCAACTGGATTTGTCGAAATCATTTCGTTGGAGGTGAAGACAAGACGCTGACTTATTGACGATCCCCCCATCTTGAAACCCTTCGAGAATCGAAGGTAATCAATTTGAGATTGTGATTTTTAGTTAGGACCGTATTTCTTAGGGCAACTGGAGTAAATACTTTATTCATTTCGGTGTGGAGGTGAGTCGCTTGATTTCTGAAGTATGTCACACCTTACACCAGCTTCACTATTCTCTCGTGGAATCATTCAAAAATAGAGTCATCAATAATCATGACCTATGTTTTGATTTTGTCCAAGGTGAAGCCATAAGTGAACCAAAAAAATCATTTGAAATCGTGTTTTTTTTTTTCATTAACATTGTATATAGCAGTATTTCGACCGCAGAAAAAGAAATACTGTTGTCATTGAGTCAATCACAAGTATTATGTGTAATGATTTCATAATCATTCCATTTATAATTATATTTTTTGCATAATAATTTCAATCAATTATCATATTATCAATGTATCTACATACAATTTTCGAATCATTGCCTATAATAGTCTATAGTTGAAATCTAAATTATATCTATCAAATTTATCTGACACAAAATCTGCAACGAATATCTGAATGTCTTTAAAATCAATTTCAATACCATTTGTGTCATCTATCGAATGGTAGCGCAACTTCAACGATAACACAGGTAGCTTAAATCTGCTGAAATAGAATTCGCTTGGACAAAATCTAACTGTTCGTCGATATTATCGATATGAAGAGTGCGCTGCGAATCGAAAAAAGGAGAAGGTTAACGAAGAACTCAAAAATCCTTCTTCTCGTCAGAACCACCAAAGAGAACAGTTCATAACATAGTACACAGGTCGGTGAGAAATTGGTATGATCGAATCATTTTGAAAATATCTATATAATCTAAAATCATTTCGATTCAATATCATGACTAATCAATTATTGCAATTATTAGTAATTCTTTGATAAATATATTTTTCAGAATATGAATATCATAGCATAATATAAATGTAGAGTTTGATTGGCGGCCATTTTATGAGCCTATTTGATAATCGTAATCTTTTTGAATAAAGGCAATCATTCATTGGATTTATATTTATAAATGATTATTCAGAATTTTTGATTCAAACATCACTGATGTTGATGATATTTTTATGATTTTTATTTTATCTACAGCTCAACCTCAACATTTTCTTTCTCGTGTTCGTATTTTGGTTTTAGCCATCTTTGAAGTTCTTCGATGCAGTAAATCCTATTATTGGAGGCCCTGTCATATTTTTGGGTATCTTATCGCGGAATCTAACGAAACAAGAACGAAAAGTGGAAAGTGGAGGTTGTCAGTTCATGGAAGTGGAAGCTCCATCAACTTGAAGGGTGAGTAAGATTTTTCCATTATACTTTTCAAGTATTTTCTGGGTTATATACCATAATTTTGGGAAACATCTTACTCTACCTACAAGTTGTCCATTAGCTGACAAACTTGTAATCTTACATTTGAGTTAAATTTTTTTTCTCTTTTTGTGAATTATAAATTTGATCATATACAATTTGCATCAATATTCTCTTGTTAAAATATTATCGATTGTATCATACATAATTTGCATCAGACTTGATTTCTACGTATCTGTTGAATATCTTAGTATTTCTCAATATATGAGTTATCTTCGGTTATTTTGGTTCAGATATTGATGAGGATATTATCTCCAATATCTCCATATATTATTATCTCCTCATTATTATCACGATATTGTTATCTTGATATTTTTATCTCTATATTGCTAAGTAAGGTAGGTGCGGGTAATAAGGCCTAGCTAAGGGGGATTTGAAATAAAATGGAAACTATTTAACAAAATCAATGAATTTCAATGTTAATTAAACCTTAAGATCAGGTCCTGTCAAAAATAAACAGAACATGGCAACGTGTGTCATAAATAAAAACATGATTGAACATTTTTAAAAACCTTGTCAGTAGGCCTTATTATACTATAGTAGGATAATAAGGCCTATGACTGTAATATGCATAAGAAATAAAAACAGGCTCCTAACATTTGGTAAGTGAGATCGATAAATGATAATCATGCATTGATCATGCTGAGGTCTTGAAAATAACAACAAATTTTAACAACCCTCAGGACACTCAAAATTATCTGTATCATCCGCTGACAAACCGACGCACTCCTCGTGATACCACTTGATGCATTTAGAACATTGTCTCATGTCAGCCATTCCTCCTCACAAACATGACAGTACCAACTCGCCTGGTTCTGTTCAGTACCACTTCTACTTTTGGGGGTTGAGGTCTTTTCAATTCTTCTATTGGTAGGCCTTAATAACCTCCAACAACGTGTGTAAAGGAAATCTGAAAAAAACATTATTCGGACCTTGATATATTATTCAAACATCAAAGATCGCAGAACCATGACATAATAGAAAACTATAACGCAGAATTATATCAATAAGTGTAATATTTCAAAAAATACGTACGATCTCGCGTACGATTGATTTGGACGAATTCTTATTATTCGAGCCACACGACCATTACTCTTAACGAATGACACCGCACTGGTCGCCCTTAGCGACCAAAGACATCGCGGCAGATTTCAGGCGTCATCTATGATAGTTAGCGACCTGTTAGTGTGACCTTGACCGACACCGACAATTTTAAATTGCATTTTCATCATTTAGGCCTTATCAGCCGACAGGCCTTATTACCCGCGCCTACCTTATATCGTTATTATCTCTATTGATAATATCTGGGTATTCTCTATCTTTTGGTGTAGAAGTTAATAATATTGATTGCAAGTAAATCAGATTTTTGACATTCAGATATTTGTTTCTGATGAACAATTTTCTCATTTCATTGATTTTCTTATGATAATTATTGATAATTTTGATAATATTCAATTATCAAACATATCTAAATTTCTTCATTTCATGAGGAATTGAGTATTCTATTTCCTATTTTCATTATTGATAATTTGGATAATTTTCAATATTTAAACATACAAACTTATCAATGACAAGGGAGATTCAACATTCCATTTTCTATCTTCCATTTTGATTAATTGTCAATCTAAATTACATCAATTTGTAGTTTTTCAAGCATTCAACTTGAAATGAGTTGAATATCCATCTGAGAATTTACCTAAAAACGTGTTTAGAAGATTATATAGGTTTAAGAATCCTCTTTTCTATGTAAATATAGGTAGTTTATTATTCATTATCATTATCATTGATTTTGTATATATCTCCCACTTCACATATTACTCCAAGACTCCCTACTGACGATTATATAGGTTTAAGAATCCTATTTTCTATGTAAATATAGGTAGTTTATTATTCATTATCATTATCATTGATTTTGTATATATTTCCCACTTCACATATTACTCCAAGACTCCCTACTGACCTTTGATGTTTTTTTCAACTATTTCATGTAACTGACTGGCACCTATATCATCACTTTTGTCTGCTGAGATCTCCAAAGGACTCGTTAGAACTACCAGGCATCTCTGTCCACAACTACCAAGTCCTCTGATGGGTCAATAAACCAGGAACGTTATGTCTACATAGGGAATACCACTACAAACACCCTGTATGGTATAAAATTGACCAAGGTGAAGAAGTTGGGATGAGTACTGGATAAGGTCCTATAGCCAGGTAACGCTCAGATCCAGGATAAAAAGCAGTAGTTCGAGAGTTTTGCATTGTGAAGAAAACATTGTGAATAATTCATTCATTAGTTGATACCCATCATTATGTACAAATTCATTCAATAGATGTAATTGTTTTGACTGAGTGCATGTTTTTCATTCATTTCTGAGCAGGGAAATTCATCCAAGTCAGTGTGGATAAGTTTCTGGCGCCTTTTCACTGGTGTATGAGACTTGCTACATTCTGACCCACCCCCTGAGAGACGATTAAAATATTTATCTGATGGCATATTATAATGACAACGTTATGTCACTCAATTTTGATGACATAAGGAAGCTCATTATGGTACTAAGTACCATAATGAAATTTCATAAGGAAAACATGTAATGGTTTGATCAAAAAAGTTTATTCAAAATGCATAACTATGTACAAAACTATTTATTATAAATGGTAAAAGAACAATTACTACAATTTGTAATATAAATATAATGGCAAAGCACAGCTCACTCACCTACTAATATTTGAAACTACACAATACTTACTCCTTTGAAAATAGTTGTCATTGTGACATGTCGAAAATGCAGTTTTTAATTTTTCGAAAATGTATTGATATAAATGCCATCAGATAAAATTTTGTATGTAATACGAATCATAAACAATCATTATGGCACACGCCGTGTTATCGGACGCCTCGCCCGATAACATTCACGACTTGTACTATAATGATCGTCTTTATGATCCTTATTACATGAATAACTATTAGTTATTTTTACGTTCTGCTGTGGGGTGTTTTTCAAGTGTCGTGTGGTGTGTGTTTCAAGTGGTGCTTATTGTGAGTTTCTGATTCGAATTCAGTGTGAATTATTGGTTCTCCTTCGATTATATCTCTCAGAAAGTCACGGAGAATAACGATAAATCGTTTGGAGAAGGACGAACTCGCCTATGAACTAGCAGTTCGTGGCGTGGCATCTGGTTCTGTGGAGGACAGGCGACATAGGCTCACACTGGTAATGCAGATGAAGAAGAGTGGTGATAGCCTGCGTTACCCTGATCATCCCTTCAAGTTCGTCGTTGATTAAACGGCAATTAAGAAAGGTTCAGATGAAGTAGACTCTTTGTTGTTGGACTTCCAAGGTCAGAGAAATAGTAATGAAGGAACGAAACAACAAACGAAATTGGCACATATCTTTGGGCGGATAGACCGTATGGATCTAAAGGACAATAAGCAGAAAACAACCAAATCAGACCTTGTTGCACGAGCTCTTACAGCAATGGGAAACTTCAATCAGAAGATTGATGAGACGGATAATACACCGGGACATATTCCACCTGTGTTGACACAACTGCAAACATGTATTAGTGCGCAGTCATTCAACGCTAATTTGAGCCCGGCAGCCCATTCTTCATTCTCAATGCCACCAGTTTCTGGACCACCTCTGACACGAGCAACTACGGAGAACTCCATGAGTAAGATGATACCTCCGCATAAGTGGAATATCAAGAAGTTTACGGGTGATTCCAAGGGAATCTCTATTACAGCATTCCTCAAAATGGTAGAGGAACATCGTCTGGCAAGAAATGTCTCTGAGAATATTTTGCTGTATTCTGGAACAGACCTATTTGCGGACAAGGCGTATCAGTTTTACAAGGATTGTCGTTCACGTGTTGTGAGTTGGTCGGAATTGATTGCAGAATTTCAAGATGAGTATTCGTCGGCAAATCATATGGATGCACTGTTTGAAGGACTTCAACGAAGGACACAAAACCCATCTGGGAGTATCGGCGTATATTCAGCCGTGATGTCGGGTTATTTTACTAGACTCCAGTGTCCTATGTCTGAAGATGCCAAACTGGCAATTGTGTTGAAGAATCTCTATCCTTTTTACCAAGACCATCTTGGAGACCCACATCCCACGAGCCATTCGGAACTGCGTAACATAACAAGATGGAAAATAGAAGAAACATTTTCAATAGTTATGTAGAACCCTCATTTCGTGAGGGTAATATTATAGAAAGAGATTAGGCTTTCATGGACGTCACTGAGGAATTGAATGAGTTGGAGGTAGCGACAACTCAACCCTCGTCAAGCAGCGCATCACAAGTGGTCTGTTCTATATGTCATAAACCCGGACATCGCGCTATAGGCTGTGCTCTTTCGAAGCAGCTAGAATGTTTTGGATGTAACCTAGAAGGGTACACCAAGAGGAATTGTACGAGCTGTTCTTCGAAGGGAAACGGACACGGGCATTTCTAACAGGTCGAGGAGAGAATGCCCTTCCAAGACACTCGACCGGACTCTTCCAACCCGTGTTGGATTTTATTCTAGATCACGCGGATAACGACGTGTGTCCAAACTCGAGAATAAAAGTGTTTTCTAGGAAAATTTTGAGACCATTGGACCCTGGGGCGTCTGCTACAATCCTGAGAAGTCGAGGATGGGACGTTATAATGAATTTTGGGTTAGTATTGGATACATCGGAGAAAATATCCTGTACTGTGGCTAATGGCAACACTCGCGAGAGCATAGGAGAATGTGAGGTACCTTTTACATTGCAGGATAGAATGAAGTTAGTGAGAGTTCTGGTGATGCCAACGTTACACCATACGCTGATTCTTGAAACGGACTTTTGGAAGGCGATGGGGATCGTGCCTGATTTGTGACATAATGAGTGGTTCTTTTCGAATGAGATGAACCACATGTGTACGGTGGACCACCTTAGGAGTCAGACAATTTTATTACAGATGGAGGAGATCAGGCTCAAGACAGTAGTCGACAGTCACTTTTAGCTGATGGGAAGTCAACTCGGTTGCACCAAAATGGCAGAACATGTGATTGTCATCAACCCTCAACCTATCAAGCAGCGATCATGTCACGAGTAGAACATACAGTATATCAGTAATTTCGAACCATGAGGGTTTTATAAACATAAAGTAAATCAAATCATCCGTTGACATTGAATTATAAAAACTGACCAAGGAACTCTCATGAGAAACGTGCATATCTAATAAAATGTTGTATATAAATATTGGAGGTAAGGGTTCCGAAGTTAGTCTGGTCTGAGGCTACTCTTGACTTGACAAGAGCTCGTCGTTATGGTCTTTATAATGTAAGTTGTTATTCAGTCTTTATATTCATTGTTGTTTACTCATATTTATAATCACTACCCATGATGTTTTATGCTATAATATATATTGTTATGTTTGAATGTAGTCTCGTACTTTCAGTTACCCCAAAACTATTAGTGCCTATTTTAATATTACCTCTCGTCAACCATTTTGTTGTGACATGGTGGAGGCGCCTAAGCTTCTTTCCTTGAGTCTCATTCCTCATAATGGACTCATCAATTTTTTTTTGCATCCATCGATTTATGTCAATTCTATATTTCATACAAAGGCACTAGTGAAAAGGGTTATTTGAAAGTAATTAAGTATAACAGCATGAATTATGGGTGATAACAAAGTAAGAAAGTCATTTAGATTAGAAATCCTAAATTTTTCCATTATTTTAAAAACCATTAAGCTTGAAAAGTTTAATAACGATCATTCCATTTTTATTCAAAGACATGATATAAAGCACCGTACCAGACTCACAAAGTTTGGAGCTTATCTCTGAACTTTGTTATTTTTGTTCTCTACTCATAATTTTCTATTAGAATTTTGGAACAAGTTTTTCCAATATCTCATTCTTGCCAGTTTTTTATTTCTCATATCAAGATAATTTCAAATATTTTTATTTTTAGTTGATAAAATCATTCAAAAAATGCAATGCCAATGCCATGAACACTCAATTGAGAATTTAATGTAATTCACAACGTGCCTATAATTTTATAACAATTCGAAATGAAAACAATAATAACAAATTCTCGACATGCTCGACATTAATCATAATGAATTTCGATACTGGTGCGAAAGCAAATAATCTATAATTCAAGTAATAGTTGAGAAAGTTGCGAATCAAAATATCTTAGTCAGTATATATATGACCTATCGAATATTGAAAATACTCTTAAACGTTGGTATCGTTGACCATTTTTTGTCATTCCTCCTGAAATGAATTATACGCAAATATGATATTAATATGTTATGGAAATATGATATGGAATGAATTAATTGAGCTCAAGAATAATGAAGTGTATGTAAACTCTCAATGAAGAGATTGTTACTTGGTTCCAAGTGGAAACCGTTTCCATACAGAATAATCATCACCCTATTCAGCATATCTCGTGGTCCTAGCCAAACCACATCCAGAGAAGTAGCTGTTTGGTTGATATTCTAAAAAGGACGAAGTGTTATAGTTGAAAGTGTGCACTATAACAGAAAATAGGAAGGAATCCTGAAAGATGTGCCACACTAAGGCATGAAGGATTAACCTTACTGAAGATATTTTGTCCTCGAATTGATAGGACATGAAATGAGGATTTTATGTGAAATAATGAGCTCGTATATGATGATTATGTATATTTATGAATTATGAAGATAATTATTGATGATATTTACCCCCGGGGATGATTTTCCAAAATGGGAAATATTTCCGAGTTGTTAGACAAAGAAATGTACGGTCTAGTTCTAACAAAGATGGAGGAATGAGCATGCGGTATTTAACAGGAGTATCAATCAGTTCAATAATGTAGAAGTGTTGAAATATCACAAATTTCATTATAATAAACTATCTACTACTTGAATTCATCGAAACAACGCGAATAGGGGAATTGTTTTTTTTTTGAATAAACGCCAATATATTTGTGAAAGCGGTTACACCAAAGATAAATAAATAAATCGAATAAAGTTCTGATAATATTTCATAGTGAACAAAAAATAATCACAAGGGCCCTTGTGTCAAAATATTGTTCATAAAGTACATGAAAGTACCAATTCTCGGACGGTTCATCAGTTTATTCAAGCTGCCAATAATGAGTTGTCAGATGAATATCCTTTTAAATCTTACGGATTGGACCTGGAATGTCAAAAATGATCAATATGTAAGTATGAAATAACATGGTGATGATTTGGATTATATATTTATCAGATAGGTAATTTTTTTTTAATTAAATTTTTCAATGAAAAGGCACGTTGGTTTTTTTCACATGACTCTAATTATTTCTTTTTCAACCATTTCTCCAATTCACCTATTGGCGTATGAAAAATTTTTAATTTGCAATATTGGCAATTCGTTTTAATCTCGTGTTTGCCAAATATTTCTCATTACAGAAAAAGTATTCAAATCCATTGAGATTTTAAATCAAATGGAAACCTATCGAACAATTTTTCATAATTTCACATAAATAGGAATTATACAAGTAGGTGGGTAACTCAAATTCATCTTTTTGTTTTCCAATCAATCTTAAAATTTTTCAATTAAGAAACTACTTTCCATGATTCAGTTTTTTATTTCTAAAATAAATAGTTTCGATCATCAAATTTCCCTAATATGAACGGAAACTGCTTAGCAATTTCATATTCTGATATTGCTTACTAGGTTACTATAGTCGTAATAAAATTATATAACAGGCATTTTGACAAACTCGCAAATGTAAATAGTCATGAACTTGAACCTCGAGTGTAATTTCATATATAGGTATACATTGTTAGGAATTTGTTTTCGATGAATCTTTATTTGGAAAAATTATGATAATAATTACGCGTGAATAAAGCACGTATAAATATATAGACTATCATGAAAATCAACCAGTTATGATAAAAATAGTTGCAAAATATATTATAATAGATATTTTTTTCTTTGAATAAAATAGTTATTAGGGTGAAAAACTCACGCAGAAAAATCCATAGATCAGTTCTAGTACCGCGTAGTCACTATATTCGAAATCATAAGTATGAATGTTTCACTAAACAAATAAAATAATTATTAAGAAATCTAATAAGTTCAAATTAGATATACAGCGGATCCCAGCATAGGTTAATCATTTATTGATACAATATGAAATGAGATTCTCATAGTTATCATATTGGTTTTATATATTTAACTTTGTAACTTATTGTGTGACACACTTCAACTTCGTTTGATGATATATAGACTTATGAAGGAACTATATTATATTCCATTGTAAATAGATATCTACTGGATATATTTTCTTTCACATGTATCAACGAACCCACACAAAACAATGCACGCACACCGAGCACCGGCAGACAACACGCATCAACAAATCAGACACCCAGGGGGATGCAGCCATGCAGCCAAATGGCCAAACATGGACAAACCAAGGACTGTTTGACTGACTCGATGGTAGCTGGGTAGCTCAGGAACGAAGAGGAGATAAGTAGGAATGCTACAAATTGTCGATAGCTCCTAGAAGTTTGACGTTGGGAGACCACGAAATACATTCCACGAGATTCCTGATCAGCCTCTGATACGACGGGAATTCGTCACCCATGGACGTCAACTAGCTGCTTCGAGACGAATGGACCAAGATGTTTTGCGGTCATCACAGCAACTGCCAACAGCCAGCATCTCCTCTGGCTCAGCTGTTACCAACCTTGGAGAAATATTTTATCCCGAAAGATTTCACCCTAATACCCAGGACGAGGATACCTTTCGAGCCCAAAAAGGATCCCGCCAAAATTCCCACGACGATTGAAGGATGCCCATCAGTCGTCATTCGATACCCCAAGAAACCAGCAGTTCCCTTCGTTCAGCTGCCAACTACCTCGGAACACAGTCTAGGGAATCTTAAAGCCCAAAAGATTTCATCCCAATGCCCAGGACAAGGATACCTTCGAGCCCAAAAGGATCCTGCCGAAATCCCCATGACGATTGGATGCCATGCCCAATCGTCATTCCCTACCCCCAAGCTGCCAGAAGTCCCACCGAGAAGAGTATGATTGAAATGCTTCAGTTGAATAGCCAGTGCCGGACTAAGAAAAGGTGTGAGTGTGCATTGTAGACACTAAATTTCGAATGTTTGTGGATATTTTTTTTCTGAAATTTTTTGTATATGTAAATGAATTTTAAATGTTCTTCTCGATATATTTAAGTTAGGTAGTAATTTCAAAACTGGGGTCCAGTTTTCTCGGAGAGAGGGGTCATGTCACGAGTAGAACATACGGTATATCAGTAATTTCGAACCTTGAGGGTTCTATAAACATAAAGTAAATCAAATCATCCGTTGACATTGAATTATAAAAACTGACCAAGGAACTCTCATGAGAAACGTGCATATCTAATAAAATGTTGTATATAAATATTGGAGGTGAGGGTTCCGAAGTTAGTCTGGTCTGAGGCTACTCTTGACTTATTGTAAGTTGTTATTCAGTCTTTATATTCATTGTTGTTTACTCATATTTATAATCAATACTCATAATGTTTCATGCTATTATATATATTGTTATGTTTGAATGTAGTCTCGTACTTTCAGTTACCCCAAAACTATTAGTGCCTATTTTGATATTACCTCTCGTCAACCATTTTGTTGTGACAATATTACCCTGTATCACCAGTAATTCAACTACACATCGATAAGGAATTGGACGAAATGTTGAGGGAGGATATTATCGAGCCGTAGAAGAGCGCTTGGTCATCTCCCGTTCTCCTGGTGAAGAAAAAGGACGACACTCATAATAGATTCTGTGTGGATTATCGTGAATTGAACGCAGTCACTGAGAGAGATAGCTACCCCCTTCAGTATGTTTCCAATACGTTGGATAAACTGCGCAATGCCCATTACCTTTCATCACTCGAGGTCAAAAGCGCATACTGGCAAGTGCCAGTAGCCAAAACATCAAGACAGGATACAGCTTTCATCGTTCCAGGCCGTGGTTTGTTTCGATTCAGAAGGATGCCTTTTGGGCTCCATGACTCGCTTACCACCTGGCAGAGGCTCATAGATGGTGTTTTGGGTCCTGATCTGGAACCCCATGTTTTCGTTTATTTGGACGATGTTGTGATCGTCACGCAGACATTTGAAAAACACCTAGCTGTCTCGGAAGAAGTGTTCAAGAGGCTACGAGAGGCAAATCCCACCGGATGATATTTGGGTTATATGGTGTACAGAAACGGCTTACATGTAGATCCAGATGAGGTGGCAGCGATGTTACAATTACCGGTGCCAGAGAATGTTGAGGATGTGAGACGAGTAGTTGGTATGTTCTCTTGATACCGTCGATTCATACCTGAGTTTGCATCAGTCGTATCTCCTATAACTAGTGTTCTGAAGAGGTGCAGGAAATTCGTATGGACATCTGCATGTGCCGAGTCATTCAGAAAAACCAAGGAAATGTTGATGTCTGCTTCAGTCCTCAATTGTCTGGACTACGACCTCACTCTCGTTCTTCGAACAGACCCTTCAGCTTCTTATAATCGGCGCTGTACCCACGCAGACTCATGGAGATGGTGACAGAGTGATCTGCTATTTCAGTCGCTCCTTGACTAAACAGGAACGCAACTTTTCCACCACGGAAATAGAGTGTCTGGCAGTTTTATGGGCAGTAGAGAAGTTGCGTTCATACTTGGGAAGTGTAACTCTCACTGTGATAACTGATCACTACTCACTGGTGTGGCTCCAAACTCTGAAGAATCCTAGTGGTAGATTGGCCCGTTGGGCGGTGAGAATGCAACAGTATGACTTCAAGATCGTGCACCGTAAATTGAAAGATCATGTTGTGCCAGATGCTTTATTTCGTGCCGTACCAGTAGTAGACTTCGTTCTAATACAAGATGAATCCATCAAGGATAGATGGTGGCAGGCAATGTCAAAGACGATACAGTTGTACCCGTTGAAATCTCCCAATTGGAGAGTGGCCCAGGGGAAGCTTTATCAGTATGTGAGGACTAGAATTCAACGTCTGGGAGACCCAGGAGTTGAGTGGAAGTTGATGGTACCTATAGAGGATAGGAAGGTAATTCTGCGAGAGGCGCACGACCATCCAACTGCAGGTCATATGGGTGTTTATAGGACGTTAAACCGTGTCATTGATAAGTACTACTGGCCTAAAATCACGTCAAGCATTGTCCTACGTGTGCTACTCACAAACCAGAATAACGAGAACCAAATGGTTTGATGACTGCCCAACCAACCGCTCGCAAACCGTGGGAAATGATTTCCACCGATCTTATGGGACCTTTGCCCAGATCCAATAAGAGACACAGATTCATATTGGTGGTGAATAATTATTTGAGCGAATATTCATTATTTTTTCCTCTGAGGTCGTCATCAGCAGATGAAGTAGTGAAAAAGATTGAAGAAGAACTTTTTGTGGTATACGGAGTACCAAGACTGATTTTCTGCGATAACGGACTCCAATATAGGTCTCGCCAATTCAAAAAACTCACGGATGAGTATTAGGTCAAGGTAAGGTTCAACGCTCACTATTACCCACAGGCGAATCCCAATGAATGGGTGAATCGCAATTTGAAGACGATGCTTTCTATATATGTGTCTGACAATCATCGAACATGGGACCAGAACCTTCCCAGAATCGCTTGCGCTGTTGGGACAGCAAAGCACGAAACTACAACATATTCTCCTTACTTTGTGTACTTTAGCAGGAGTATGATTCTCAATGGCGAAGAGCATCAGCACTTTCAAGATATGTCAACTGATACCGAAATATGTTTCTCAGCCCAGATGTGACGTATTTCAGAAGTTGTTCAGCGAGGTGAAGCAGAGACTGATAGCAACATCGGAAAGAAACGCAAAAACCTATAACCTACGTCGAAGGAATGATGAGCTTTCACGCAATCAACCAGTATGGCGAAAGAATTTTGCACTGTCTGATGTGGCTAGATATCATAGTGCCAAACTGGCTCCGAAGTATGTTGGACCGTTTACGTGAAGAGAAGATTGTCCCCCTGGACTTATGATCTCAGGTATAAACTTGGTTACTGCAAGGGTATCTGGAATGCTGAAGATCTGAAATCATCTAGCGCCAGTGAAGATTTATCAGGGTGAATCTTCCTCAGGAAAAGGCTAGGTGTCTGTAACGTTCAAAATGTCTACTAAAAATTTAATAGCAACCAAGCAAGGATGAGAATAGGTTTGATTATTTCATTTGACATATTGTGTAACATAGTTGGGTTATTTCTTGAATCAAATTGATATAGTATGTTCATTCATGGCGCTCACATCTCGGCTGGTATAAACTTTCATCGCGAAAGCAGCTGCAGCTTGGGGGCGAGTAGGAGATGGATTGTTCAACGGCGCAGCAGAATATCGTGCAGCGAGAAGAACCTCCTAGCTAAGCTTTTATGGGGGCATTCGTTTCTTATTGATTGGACGGAGGGAGCCTCCTCTCTCAAGGATCAGATACCCTATCGCTCATATATATTGCTGATGTTTCGCAGAGTGATAGTTTTATTCTGGTAGATACTAGAATTTACTAGATGCATTATGTAGATGTCCCTTCTCATTGGAGAAAAACTGAATTTTCATTATCTTTTGGGCATTTCTCTTCATCTAAAATTTTCTGGGATGACAAGTCATTCCTCTCTCCTTGCTCGATCAAAATTTTGAGGTTTCAAACGAAAAATCTCACACTTGTCAATTTTTGTTCCTTTTCGGTGATACTTTCCATTTACCTCGTATACTGTTTTTCGTGAGTGCTCGCTGATTGATTGATTAGCTTATATTCGACAGGTAAGTATACCACATGATCTCTCATGCACGGCACATGGTTGTCGCTTCTCATCTGTTTCTGACCCTTGTACTTGTGGCTTGTTTCATTCAGCTAATTGAATCACTTTTCTGCTTATTTTCCTCATCTATGTCTGCTTGAATTCTTGTTCCAACTCTCAGAGTATCATTCCATAGCTTTCTCAATGTATATTCGACACGAAGGTGGTGAATTGAAACGGTATTTCTTTAATGTTTCTTGTAATTTTTGTAAATCGGAAACACCACTGTTCAGACATTTTATAGATAACGAGATAAAAACTTCCCGTATATGAGTTGTTTTTATGGGTGACATGTAAAAAAATATCGTGAAAATGATATAATAATAGTTATTTATGTATTAAGGGAATTATGAGGGCCTTAATTACCGATGGCAAAGTTTGCGTCCCGAGGGCCTCTGGCCCGAGGGACAGCAATTGCCTGAGGTTATTGAGGCTCAGTAATTCCCGTGATACATAGATAATTTTATTTCTGACTGATTTCATTCATTAGATACCTTCCCGATTGGAAGTTAGACATGTTTTTCCGTATAGTTTCAATGTCATCAGAACGTCAGATGATGATCTTGACTACCGCGAATAGGAGATTCCTTATTGCTACGTTACTGCGTGGTTGTTGCTATGCATTTCTTATTTAATTTTAGTTAGAGGGAATTATAGCATCTATAACATCCCAAGGGAGTTATGACCCTCATAATAGATATCGTAACTATGACGATATAAGCTTATAATGTCACTGTCAGAAATAAAGATAATTACGTCAATCACAATTTTCTTCGATCTATCATTTCAATTACAACATAATTTATGGTCCTTATCGAGCTGCAGATAGTCAGATATATGGTAGATATATGGTTCATAATCAAGTCTTCAAGCGAAGGCGCTGAGTTAGAACGCCAGCTCAAGACAATTTTGGGTCACGTAAGGAATTATTGAATACAATGAAGAAGAGATCGATCATCTAGAACTTCATTTCGAGACGCTTCAGTAAGAGATTTGCGTGAACATATCAATATTTGTGGTCAATTGAATTTCAAAAAACTTTTCATTTTGTACAAGTACTATGGTTGATATAGAAGCAGAGTTGAGATTTCAACGCGGTTTGATGAAATCTTCGTTGACTAGAGCAAAAAATTATTTTGATTCTGGCATTGATGACATACAACCCATTCAAGATTCAGACCAATGACGGCTAAATGGACTGTTTGACGAGTACTACATGACTATCCAATCACTCAGTTCAGTGTATTCTCTACCAGAGGGGTTTACTTGCCGTCCTTTGCGGAGAAGTCATTTGTTTAGCTCTTATTCGGTTGTTTGCCAATAACATAGGTTATATTGAATTATTATTATTATCAAGTGTCAAAACTGTGTCACTGTCAGGTCCCTGATGTGTTCTGTTGAATATAAATTTGTTTACTTTTTCGGATTTTCATTCAATCAAGCATTCTTCTTCGTGTTTAGTTCTGGTAGTTTATTTATTCAGGTTTGCTAGTTGTGTCTTCATCATGTATTCAAAGCCTTCTAGCGTATGAAATGAAATGTATGAATTATCGTATCAAATATGGGGTTTGCTTTTTCGAATCTCATACCCAGTGATAAACTCCACAGCAAGAATGGTCGAATTATATTTTGGAAGGCATTGGTAAGAATATGATTCTTCATGTACACTTTACTGATGATTTTCAATTTCAGCCTCGATTCCACCATTAGAACACTGGTGTTGAAGTTAGTGTCAATGATTTTGGAAGACACTATAGAGTGATGATCAATAGCACTACATATGGCGACTTGTCAGGATGGGGACATACATTCAGAAAGGATCGCTTACCATAATTTTCAAGGTATGCTTAGTCTGCATTGTTGTTGCATAGCTAGGTATGGTAGGAGTAGTATTGTCGAAAACTGTTTCATGTGAGCCTGATGGTTCAAGCCATCAATGCAACGTATTTGAACTTGAATTACCATATACCTACAGGATTGGCACCCCAAAAAGCAACACCAAGAATGAAAGAGGAATGGAATTTAAGGTATGCTCTTTGAATCCCAGATAATCATCAGTCTAGGCCAACATCTGGAGTTTTTTCAAGGGCCACAACTACAATTCGAGGTATTTTGTGTTCCTGCTTCCTGGCAAATATCACAGAATAATGATACTATCAGAGATTTACAAAAATGTTTTTCACTGCTGTGATGATTTCGTCACAAAAAAATCAAATTAATTATTTGGCCTAAGTTTATATGATAGAATAGAATTCATTGATCTCATAATATCAAATAATGACATAAGACAGGTCAAAAAGAACAAATTAAAATTGAAAAGTCTAGCCGAAACTAGTGCGTTCACCTTAAAATACTGAAATACAATAAATAAAATATACAATCACATAATACAAAGCTAGAACAGATAATTCAACGATTATTTTCAAAATATTCTTCAACCGAGTATGGACACATGTCAATGAGATAATTTTTAGTTTTCTCTTTGAATTTATGCATCAAGGCAATATCTTTAAAACATTGTGGAAGACTGTTGTATAGTTCATTTTCCATTACTCTAGGTGATTTCTTACAGATTTCTATTCGCTGGTAAGGTATAGAGAAGTCTGATTTATATCTTGTGTCATGAGCATGAATATCACTATTTCGTGAATAATCGTTTTTATTTCTATGAACTGATGTGATTTAATTCAATATATAAATGCCATAAATAGTGAATATTCTCAAGTTGATAAAAACAGGTCGACAGGAATCTACAAATGAGATGTTTGAAATACATCTTCAAATTCTTTTCTGTGACATATAAACACTTTCAGTATGAGGAGAGGTCCCCCAAATACCAATTCCATAACTGATCCTAAACTGTATTTCACTAAAGTAAAGTGAACGGATGTGATTTAAATTGAGTGTTTTTCTCAAATTTCTAATTTGAAAACATTTGGAGTTCAACATCTTGGATAGATTCAAACAGTGTGCTTTAAAGGACAAATCTGAATCAAATAATACACCCAGAAATTTTTCATTTTTTTTTCTTTATATTTTTGAGTCGTTAACTAATATATCAAAATTAGGGATACAAGTTTGTTGACGAGGATGAAATGATAAAATATTCGTTTCAGTTGTATTAAACAACAAGGATTAATCACTAGACCAGTCAGAAAATTTCAACAAAGCATTCATAATTTTGTCCATCAAAATGTTTGAGTCTTTTTCACTAAACAAGAATGTTGAATCATCTGCATAAAGAGTGGTAAAAGACTCTGGTACAACAGAAGGTAACCCATTTATGTAAAGGATAAATAACAGGGCCCAAGAATGGATTCCTGTGAAACTCCTTGTGAATTTACCATAAGATCAGACATATATTTATTTCCTTCATCGATAATCTTGACAGATTGTAACCTATTATCTAGGTACAAAGATAACCACTCGTGAGCTTTGCCCCTCATACCGTATTTATAAAGCTTGTCTTTCAAAATAATAGGGGTATTCCCGGTCCTCGTATAATGCTTCGTATTATCGTATTTTCGTATCATCGTATTCAGCAAACTAATCTGATTGGTCGATTAGGATACGCGGTCCTTCGTAACTTTACACTACCATTTTCTTGTGTAAGATTACGAAATTTCCGTTCTTACCAAACTGTTCTGATAGAATTTTGTCCCGTGGCCGGTTTCAAGTGGTGAGGTTAGGATTATTGTTATTATTCAAAATTATTATTAACGAATTTTTATTGTTTGAGCTGCGTGTGGCCTGAGCATAAAGCACAATATACCTCTGTTCATTGTAACTAATCTCTGGTATTGAGCATTTTGATTTGGATAAAGGTATTTTAAAAATGGTATGAATAAGAACAAGGACTATGTGTCAATCTTGGAAGAGGACTTGAATTATTGAAATTGTATTTTCAGTCTTGCAGTTCTAGCTCTGTTTCCAAGAGGAAACAATAAGGCCCTCATAAAAGGTGGACAGATGATGAATTTTAATTTTTCAATTTCGTACTGGAAGCTTCGGAATGAACTGACAGTTGACATTGCTATCCATGGGTCGTTCCCGTGTTTGAGGTTTCGTAACAATACGTAGGCTATTTTCGTAAATAAAGGAAGTCAGATACGAGGGCTCCGGAATACCCCTATTGTGTTGAACACAGTCAAAAGCCCGACTGAGATCACAAAATATCCCAATCGGGCTTTCGCCCTGGTTGACGAAATTCAGAACTTCAGTATAGAACGATTCCAAAGCCGTTGAAGTTGAAAATGTTGCTCGAAAACCATGTTGATGATCAGTTATTACTTTATGAATTTCTAAAAATTTCATTTCAACATCTGCATGCATGGCATACTCAAATATTTTTGACAAAACTGGTGATACGGAGATTGGACGTGAGTTCGACATCATTTCAGCAAATCCCTTTTTCAAAATAGGAGAGACAATCGAGACCTTCAGTTCATGAGAGAAAACTCCCTGTTCAAAGGAAGTATTGATTATGTGACAAAGCGGTTGTATTATAAAATAAGCAATTTTTTTAATGACAATACCAGATATGTTATCAAAACCACTCGAAGGTTTATTTTTAATTTTATTCCTGATTATTTCGAGAACATCTTCTGTTGTGACATATGAAAGGAACATGCTGTCTGGAACAAAATTATTCGAAGGGTACTTTAATGAATAGTTCGGTCTTGATATCGATTCAATTGCTTCATTAGGGGCATTTATGAAGTATTCATTGAACTTATTAGCAATTTCGAGTGGATCATCCTCTGTTGCATTATCAATATTCAAGGTGATAGCTTTCTGTATAATTTGCTTTCCGTTTAGTTCAGTTAAAACACCCCAGAGAGTTTTTTTCTTATTGGAGGAATTATTTATTTTATTGTAATAATAATCACTTTTCGTATTTTCAACAAGCCTTTCATGTGTAGACTTTGCCCTTAGATACATTGCTTCGAGCTGCGGATATTCACATTTTGAATTGAACAAGCCCTTTAGATTACTAGAGGATTTTTATATTTCATTGCTAACCCACTTTTTGTTGTTTCTTATAACTTTTTTTGATTTTAATGGGCAAACTAATATTGAAGTTTTATATCAGAATGTCATGAAATATTTTAAATTTGGTATTTGTATCAGAGGCTTCATAAACGTTCTTCCAAGTCTCTTTAGATAAATATGATATCAAGTCATTGATGTTATTTTCATTCACATCCCTAACATTTATACAGTGCTAGTCAAAAGTCCCCTCCCCCCCTCGTATCTTTTGAACGGGATACTTATAATAATGAAATTTGGAGAGTGGAAATAAACGGATGTAGGCTTCTCAACTGGTCATAACAGGTGACGCAATATTCATAAATGACGTCACAAGGCCACTGTGACCAGTATACCCGTTCAGAAGATACGAGGGGGGAGGGGACTTTTGACTAGCACAGTATAGTTATCAACACTCGTTTGAGAAAATATATTGAGTTCAAGAAGCAAATTGTGATGATCTGATTCAGTATTTATGTGGACAATACCCTCACATTCATCAAATTTTGAGTATACTTGATCTAGAATATTGGCACATGTAGCAGTTACTCTAGTCGGAGAAATTTTTTTTGGGAATAATCCAAATGATTCCAAGAGATCAGTGAAATATCGTATCTCGTTCACATTCATAGAAAGGATGTTAAAATCACCAGCTAAAAAAATGTAAACATCAGGTTGAAATAGTTTTTCCAGAAGTAAATTGATATTCTGATGAAAGGAATTAAAATTACCACTAGGTGACCGGTAACAAACTAAGAGAATATTTTGATTTGAATTACAATTCCATGATAAACCACATATTTCCATATCCTTGTTGAGTGGAAGACCATCACCTTGCTATCAGCAAGAGATGAACTTCGCCATTTCAGTATGTATTTCTATTGTACTGAATAAAGTTTATTATTATTATTATTATTATTATTATTAATACAATATTGGTTCACTGAAAGATGTTCAATATTCAGGTTAGACTTTGCCCAAACTGCAACACCACCTCGTTGGTACTTGGTTCTACCATAAAAACTTATCAATTGAAAATATGGAATATTATAATATATTTAGTCACATCATCATGTAACGACCAAGTTTCCGTGATACATATAAATTTTTAATCTAATTCACAATAATCTGACATCAATATGTCAATTTCATATTGATTCAGACCTTGAATATTCAAAAGTAACAGATAAAAATTTGTCTTTTTATCATCATTAACCCCATTATCAATATCAGTTCTTTCACCATATTTCTTTATACTTGTTGAGATTTGATATTCTATACACGAGGGTCCGACAGTGAGGTTGCCACCCTCTTCTTCCTGAAAGGAGATACCAGTGCTCCTCTTGGCCAGATTTCCCTATTCCACGCCGTCTTCAATTGTTCGCGATTAATACACACCTTCATGGACGCATATACGTCCGGCATTTTCGATTGGTGTATTTCACATCTCACACCTTCTAAACGACTTTCCAGAAACTTTTCAAGTTCCTCTGGCTTAGTTTCTGGTTTAAGCCTTGTCACATGAAGGCTAACCATTTTAGGAACAGTTTCAACGTTGCAAGGTGTTTCTGTTTTTCCTATAAGAAATTTCCTTTTTTTTCTAGGATTTACTTGGGACCATTCTTCATTGCGAGGATGTACAGCTTCCTTCCCAGAATATTCCTCAATATGTATCAAGTTATTAAGGACAGTTTTAGACTTGGCTTCCAATGCAGCTTCATTCACTTGTTTGGATGATATAATTGGTCGGCTTTCATTGTTCACTTCTTTTTTATTCTTTTGAATAACAGCTGCAAAACTTGTTAACGCCAACGACTCTTCTTCCTGTGAAATTTGCATTCCGGTGGACGGCTGAGTAGCCACTGCCATCATACCTTTCTTATCCTTTTTTACATTATTTATCATATTCTGCTGATTAGTTACTGACCAGTTTTTTCACTGTCATCTTTATTGATATCTACATTTGTTTTGATTGCAGCATTGTATTTAATCTCAAAATCTGTATTCTTCAACTTTTCTATGTTTAGATCACTTTCTAATCTTTTAACTTTTTCTTGAAGCAAATTGTTAGAAATTTGTTGCTCATTACATTCTCAAATAGATTGATACTTCGATACATATACCTGGTGAATTTGTTTCCAGAACATCACATGATTGCGGCAGTTTTCTATTGTCACAGCAAATTATTTTTGCGCTTATTCTTTGACCACATGATGGGTGATAGATTGAATCACAATTCACACACTTAACACCGTTAGCTACGACTTTTTTGCAATATTTGCAGTCTCTCTGATCATTCGCGTCCGACTCAGTCGGCGCCATCTTCCACTCTCAATGAGATCCTGTATAGCTTTCTTGTTTTCTCGATAGAAGTATGAGATGGTATGTGAAATGAGGTAAAATGTTGTCACTGATACTAGCCCACTAACTATTGCTTCCCCAAGTAGATCTAAAAAGATGAAAAGAGTGCAAACTCAACTTTTGAAATGCATATAACTATTTCTGTCTCCACAAAGTTTTGAAAATGGTTGAAAAATATGGATTGATAGATAAATAGATGATATGTATAGAAAGCATTCATTCAAGTAATATGATAATTTCATTTTATAGACAGTCACCATAATGAACAATTTCCTTTTCCATCAAATTAGCTGATGATGAGCTTATATTTGAACTCAAAACATGCTTCTTCTCTGCTGATTTCTGAACAGATAATAGAAATTGTGGGATACACAATAATATATCATCTTCCTCTTTTATTTCCAGTGTCCAAAGGATCTCCAGGTAACCTAGCTTCATCCTCCAAAGTCAAGATCCCATATCCAAGCCGTTTTATATTCATTGTGTTGCCATCCCCAGAACCTATAAAGAAATGTTGCTATTGAACATTTAATGATTTTGAAGCTGGCATATTTCTATCAATTTTGCAATACAATTTATCTGTATATCTGATATGAAATATATGAGTATGAAATGATAAATTGATATTTAATTTGCTATTCATGGAGATACTTGATATTGTAGTTAGAATGCCTGATTATTTTCCTGAACCCTCACCTAATTGAACAATTGTTCACTAAGCTCACCTCATATAGTGAATATTCTGGTTATGCATAGATAGCATCATCAGAATTGAATGTCTCCAGTCATCATTCAATAAAACCTCATGAAGAGCTGCTTCAACATTGCATGTTGAGAAAATTCAGTATCCACCTGAAGATACAAATTGAGAAATATCACTTGAGGTCACAGATTTTGTGAAACAATATGAAATGTTGCAGTACATTTCACTTTGAGAATACAGCAGTATCTGGTTATTAGGGCTACCATGGCTCTTATTAGGCAGTTAAAAATTCAATCAATGAAATAATTGAACATGTCCTTACCTATTCACGAATTTACGAAGATGATTTCCACTTGAATGGCATTATTATTTATGCATATTATAGCGTTATTTGGCATGAACACTCCTTACCACTTCATTTTTTGGCCTTTTCACAGTTTTACTTGGTATCTCGAACAAAGCTCTCCAATCTCGAGTGACAACGAGTGACAGGCTGACAGTAAGAAAATTCGTCAACAAATAATGCAGGATCAGGAATGCAGGTTATGTTGAATAGCTCATTTGACACAGGAAATAGATGACGCCACTTGTCGTCCCTTCAAAATTTCATTACAGGGCGATTTGGCGATTTTCGCTGAATGAACAGTCATGTATAACCCGTCAGACAGTCCATTTAGCCGTCATTGTTCAGACCGAGCAACAGAACCTCCAATAACACAACAAATGAAGTTGCCTACCATAAAATTACCCACTTTTGAAGAACAATATCAAAATTAGGTAGAATTCAAAGATGCATTACATGCTTTGATTCATGAGAATACCACACTTCCTGATGTACAAAAATTCTATCATTTGAGGGCGTCACTTGAAAAAGATGCTCTTCAAATAATAGAAGCAATGCCAGTTTCATCGCTGAATTACACGATAGCTTGGGTAATACTCAAGAAAAGATTTGAAAATAGTCGATGGATTGTGCACAGTCATATTAAATCAATTTTTGAATTACCAGCTTTACATAAAGAATCATATACTGAGTTGCGTAAATCACTGGACACTGTAACAAAAAATATCAGATTTTTGATACGAGTAAATTTGATTCGAAAACCCGTAGGTTGTGGAAAGAATATGATACAAAAAATCAATTTCAAGAAATGAAAGATTTGAATGAATTTTTGGAGGTACGATGTAAAATTTTAGAAAAACTTGATTGTGGCAATGTTCCTAGCAATACTTGGGAAACTAATTTCAAACAAGAGCATCATACTTTCAATAGGTATGATGAATTCAGAAATGTACAAGCTTCTACTTCATTTGTTACAAGTTAAAATAACGAACCTTGTTGTTATTTCTGTGAACAATGTCATACAATATATCAATGTTATGAATTTTCGAGATTTTCTCCTTCAGAAAGACTTACTGAGATCAAAAAACGCAACCTGTATGAGAATTGCTCGAAACCCTCCCACGTTTCTGAAAAATGCGGATCAAGAGGCTGCAGAATCTGTTCAAAATTCCATAATACTTCATTGCATAACGACAATTCAAAGAAAACCGATACCAAAAATAAACTCTCAGTCATTTTTTCAGAAATATCTGAGCCAGAAACAATGAGTTCAGAATCAATTTCTATTTCAAATGTAGCATCATCATTTCAATTATCTTCTATCAATGATGAATCGGTTCTTTTATCAACAGCAACTGTTTATGTTGAAGACTTTTCAGGAGAGTTATGAAAATGCCAAGCTCTTTTGGATAGCGGGTCTCAAAGCGATTTTATAACTGAAAATCTATGTGAACGATTGAGGTTGAAACCTCGAAAAGTTGATTGTTCGGTGATAGGAATTGGACGATCATTATCAAAAATTTAACTGAGTGCTACGGTCAGTATTTCCTCTTCCGATCATAATTATGAAATGTCTGAACATAGCTGCTCCACTTGAAACTACAAGCTTTCAATAGAATATATATACAAACTTTCAGTGAATAGGAAAATTGCGAAATTTCAGTGTGAATGAGGTTTCAATAGGAAAATTTCAAAATTTCAGTGTAACTGCCCCTCTTGAAACTAAACAAGGTTTCAAATACAAGGATCACAACATTCAGTTCTTAGCAGCAACATTTCGAATGACATCATGGTCGCTATCCTCTTGAGATGGAAGTGGTCATATTTTCGTGACAGCTCGCTTGATAATGGTTCCGCCTTTGATCTGCAGAGATACTACTCGTGTTATCCCATCCTTTCCTGTATGTAATTCGGAAATGCTCCACCATTGAAATGGCATATGGTAATGTAGCTGTGTTTGCTTCACTTTCAGCATTACTTTCATCTATGGAAATAAGACGTTTTTTGCAGATTCCAGCTTAATAATCAGCTACTCAGTCCTGATGAAGCAACTTAAACTTGATAATCTCTGCAAAGGTTTCTACCCGTTCTATTGGAAATCGATAGAAAAATCTACAAATTCCGATGGTATTGATAATTTCCAATTTCTTTATTTACTGGTGTCACGTTGTGCTACTACCTATCATGGATTAGGATGCTTATGTGCATGGAAATTAGCTGTTTCCAAAGATGAAGAGAAAGATCAAGACAATAATGAGCTGTGTCAATAATTCTCCATGTGATATCATTCTCCATAGTCATCTTTATGAAAAATGTGATTGGATAAACCACTGATGATATATCATTTCCATTAATTCCGCAATACTTTCAATAAATCATAATATCAAATACATCATAGTCAGTGGCTAACATGACTGATAATAATACTGTTCCTGTATATAAACTACTAGGCGAGTCAATAGTGAGAATTGGTGTCGGAATCGAAGATTTGAAATCGAAGAAATACAAGGATGGTATCTTTGGACAATTAGCAAAATATACAGGAAAGAAAGATTCGAAGCAGATTAGGTATAATATCTATCGAATCATAAAGTGCAATTATAGTTATATAAAAAGCATTTAAAAAATGTTTGGAAGGAGAATCCATAGTAGAAAAAAAAAATCTCCTAATTCTAATGAGAAAAGCTTTTCACAAAATGAATCAAGTAACGAGACTCTTATCACCCTAAAGTAGAAAGTTATTCAAATAATGTATGTACATTGGTGAGAAGAACTGCCTCAAAAACAGAGAAAAATCGAAATTTTATTTCAATCGTTACAGAAATAGGATAATCAAAGTAAGATCTTCAACACCGATCAACGATATTTTTGAATACAAAGAATTATCTTCAGATATATCATCGGTTTCACTAGTGGAAGAACTTAGAGTTGATGTTAGTATTGAAACCAATAGTATTATATATCAAGCGACTCGGACAATACTAATGAAAGTGATAACTCAAGAGAATTTTTTATGAGAATCAAATATTATATGATGCAAGATATTTAGAAGTTTCTGATTCGTCGGAAAAAATATCTACCTCAAGTTTACCATTATTAAAAAACGTTTCAGACGAGAAATACAATATCATTACTGATTCTCTTCACCATAATCACATCGAATCGGGAACTTGAGTCAAGAAAATGATTATAGTCTTTTGAAGACCAATGTAAGGTTAGGTAAACGAACTCAAAAATATTCAAAAATGTTTCCGATGAAACAGAGAAAATACCTCAAGTTCTTTAGCTCAATGATATGAGCCCAGATATGACTAAGATTTTGCCGAAAGGATCTAAAAATGTTAAATCGGATAAAAGGAAGAGACCCAGCTATAAAAAATGTGATGTATTCGAAAGATCTTTCTCAATCACCAATCAAGAATTGCAAGTTGTTTGGGTTGATGAAAAATTGGTCAGAGGAATGTATAAACATCTTATCAGAAGAAAAATCAAATCAGTACATAACGTTACATCTTCAATGTAAAGCATTCTAGGTTCAATAACTCTGGTGATACAATTTTGATCTATGGATATTGCATGCATAACTGTAAGGATTTTATTTTCAAATTGAAACAAATCAGTGATAAAGATGATCATAGCGTTCATGTTTTCAGTTCTTCTTCAAATCATAATCATGAAGGTAAGTTAACCAGTCACTTGCGCGGCATTGATCGGAAAATAGTTGGAAATTCGTTACTTCATCAAAAACCATCACTGAGAAGACAACATGACTAGAAATAAATATCTGAACTCATGTGTTAATTCTGAAGACACTTTAACGAATGTAAAATCAGATAGTGCATACAGGAAAATATGTTCCGAACATTTATCGAAGAATGACAGACACGATGATGTTTGATCGACTTGATACTGATGCATAGAGAGAATATTGACTATATTTATTCCGTATAGGGAAGCCTTTTTTGTTCATATTTTCAGCCGAGAGCAATTGAATTTGATAGTGTAGGAAGGTTCAGCAGCTTACCATCCCGTTCTCCATTTGGATTCAACTGGAACAATAATTCGTAAACCGAAATCTTTAAACAAACAAGTATTTTATTATGCCGGTGTTCTTCGAACTAGAAACAATAGAGTATGTTTTTTTCTCGAATTGGTAACTAGTCACAATGACACTGGATCCATTGGTATGTGGCTGACACATTTCAGGATTATCTCCACCAAAACCCTTAATAGATGGCCGCTTTTCTCAACAGTAATTGTTGATTTCTCATATCCATTCCTCAACAGTTTATCAATATTTTGGAACGACATGTCACTAATATCATATATTGATAAAATGTATGATATACTCAAATTGAGGAAAGGATTCCCAAAGGATCTCATATTGTTGCGTATTTCCTGTTGTCATTTCTTCAAAATGATGTGCAACGATATGAATAAAATAATAACTGATGACAGTTCCTCAAATCCAAACTCGCAGTTTCATTCGAAATCAGGAATTCAGATGATATCTTCAATTTATTGAAAAAACTGTTCATATTGTTAACCAACAAAAGGGATAGCAAGTCTGTTATTAGTGCGAAAGCAATTCTGAGTAGTAAAAGTTTCACATTCGAAATAGGTCCTCTTGATGTAGATGACAAACATTCCCTTCCTCATAACTTTCACGAAAATGGAGACGAAAGAACTTAGTATGAAACAAGTGAATTCAAAAAATTTCAAGAAATTATTTCGAACCTTGATATATGTGAGGACGAATATGTTCCTCTGAATCCATTCTATTTTCCATCGTGAAACGAACTGATAATGAGAAAATATATCTCCCTAATTCCCTTGTGGACTGGGGCATTAGATGCAGATCGGCTAAGTCCTGTGGAAAAATATCTCGGAATCATAAAAAACATAGATTTGAAAACGGAAAAGAATGTGAAATGCAGCAGGGTCATAAGAAAAATTCGTGAATACACCCTTAGTGTTTGCAAAGAGAATGATTTTGGTAGTCCTTCGAAAAAATGCGTTACTGCCACTTTCACAAAGTATGGAGCGAATGTTTTGAAACAAAAAGAGGTTTGTCGGAAGCCTGAATATATACCGAAGTATTTTGGCAATGAATCTGTATCCTGAATCTGTATCCAACTATGCTACTATTGGCAACAAAACTACCTGCATTCATTGCGGGAAAGGAATTTCGGACATAACATCAAAATGGGTTCAATGCGATGCGTGTGATGGCTGGGTGCATGCTGATTGTGAGAAAGCGGATAAGGATAGCTTTACTGGCCCCTTTCTTTGCAAATTCTACGAAGAGGTGAGATATCCAGAGAGAGGGACTATCAATACAGATATTGAGGAAGAACCACTATCTCTGAAAGAGGAATGTGAAAAATTCATCGAAATATTAGAGAATGCAAATCGTCTCCAACTAGAAATTGACACGAAAGGACAAAGAATGAGTGATACGTGGCATGTCGGAAGTAAGAAACGTTTGACGGCTTCTAATTTTGGTTCGATATGTGAGTGCACAGAGAAAAAATCGTTATATTCTGCAGTCCACAAACTATTATACCAAAATGTTCCTTCGTATATATCATCTATAAAATACGGTATCGATAATGAGACTGAGGCGATAGAAGCATACACATCATCTACCAGGAACAAAGTTGTAGGTTCATGATTGAATATACACAAACAATACCCCTTTACTGGGTTGCTCTCCAGACGGTTAGGTGAGATCCCGTGGAATAATAGGAGTGAAATGTCAATTTTCTGGTAAAGATATTCACCCCAGAGATGCGGCCAATCGGAACTCATTACTGTATATCAGTTCAATCGATGGAGAACTGGTCTGTGGGCACAATTATCACTATCAAATTCAGGGAACCCTGGAAATTTTGAATAGAGATTGGTGAGGTCACTCATTGTTTACAGTAGAAAGGCTATTATAGTGAAGAGAATTATAAGAGATAGAGATTTCTGGTCCTCCATGAAACCGAAGTGGATACTTTTTTTTTTCAATTATTTGTTACCAGAAATTGTTGGTAAAAGTGAAGATGAATCTCAAATCGTTAGAAAAAATATGGAATATATTGAAACTGATATTCCTTCACAAATATATGAAAATGGATTAGCTAGAAATCCCGTATATGAAAGGAGATCACAAAACCATATATAACTACAGTTTTCCATGACATAGAGTATGTAATGAGAGAACTACGATCTGATGATGTTTCCACTTTGAATAGAGGACAGTGGCTTTGCAATTTTGTTATTGACATTTCATTGCCTCTGATGAATGGTATACAGTCTGACTAACAAATATTTGATTCCGATATAAGTATGAGAATATTTGGTCAAAATATCAGTAAACACGATCTGACTGATTAAGTATTAAAAGAAAATGAAATAGTGATGCCAGTTCATGTTAAAGAAAACCATTGGTGTTTCATCTATGAGAAAAAATGAAGACCAGAGAAGAACCTACTTCAAGAGTTTTCTAGAGTACTTGTCTACATTGCCTACTTACTCTTGCGATGCATCTGAATGGAATATTATTCGCACTGACCATGTCAAGAAAAGAGACAGATATGACTGTGGTATTTATATCATACATTTTTCAAAGTTATTATGAGGAATGGCTCATTGAATTCGGGATTTGACCCTGATAGTTTCAGAACAGAGCTCCAATCTTCTCTCTTGGGAAGGTCCTCGAACATGAAAGCTTGATGCGTATTATGTGACAGTTCAGACACCCATAAAAAAAGTATGAGTGTTGTTATTGCAATCGGCTTTTTCATATGAAATGTATAAATGATTGATCAAAAGATGAATTTGAATTACCGTTTGATTATTGCTATATCTGTATCCAGTAATTGTTTATTCAACTTTCAAATGATGGATTACCGACAATTGGACGTGGTCAATTGGACGCACGAAAATTGGACGCGGATAATTGGACGCGGTGACAATTGGACGCGGCGACAATTGGACGCGACAAAAATTGGACGCGGCGACAATTGAGCGCATGCGAAAATAAAAATAATTTTGTAATTCCAATGAAATTTATTGCATGGAATATGCAGGGCTCATATCTATAATATAACAAATACCCAACCTAACCTAACTAACCTGAAATATTGTACTATATTCGTATCGTGAATTCATATTACGATATGAGATAGGAAAATAATTGTCAAACGAGGCCATAGGTATTTGTCATAATTATGGATATAAGCCCATCAGTATTTCATATTTTATACAATGAATTCCATTGGAATTATAAAATTATTCTTATTTACGCATGCGTTCAATTGTCGCCGCGTCGAATTGTCGCCGCGTCGAATTGTCGCCGTGTCTTATTGACGCCGCGTCTAATTGTCGCCGCGTCCAATTGTCGCCGCGTCCAATTGTCGCCGCGTCCAATTGTCGCCGCGTCCAATTGACTGCGACCAATAGTCGTGCGTCCAATTTTCCACGTCCAATTGACGCGACACCCAAATGATTACCCATCATTGTACAGTAAATTGGTATACCGGGTGTCCCAGTATACCTGTTCCAATAGATTATCTCAGCCATTTCAAAAGATGAAAATTTGAAAATTAGATGATTTACTACAATTCTAATAATTTGAAATTATTTTTGAAGTCAAAATAAAAATCACAAAAATATCGTAGCCTACTGCAATTCGTTCAATTCGAAATTTCAATTGTCGTTTTCTCTATCAAATCAAATTTAAAATACGAAGTGTGTGACATCGTTAGAACGATAATTTTGAGTAAACATCAGGAATTGCCAAAAATATACAGGGTGCCATTTGAAATATAAAAGTTAGAGTCACTTCCGGCCGAACCGGAAGTTACTTTCAATTGTTGTTTTCCTCAGTTGAGGCTTGCTTGAACGAATAGTAGATCATGAAGTTTTCGAATTCTTATTTCTCCAAATGACTCAGATAATTCATTGGAACAGGTATACTGGGACACCCGGTATATTTTCATTTTATTACGTTTTAATTTTATATTTCTGATTCTTTTTTCTTGCAGCTACTTGATTGAAGTTGACGTATATGGTTTTTCTATTTCCATTTCAAAAATTCTTGTTATATGCCTCTTGTATGAACCGCGATGAACCTAGCAGAATCACTTGCGTATATTGAATTCGCGATAGTGCAATGATTCATTACTTATTTATTACCGCATTCGCGAATTTAATATTCATCATTTGATATCAACCTATATCAACCTAGCAGAATCACAGGACGAAACTATTTTTCTTCTCAAACTTGATATGTACCATAAGATATTACTCTTTTATTACTAATTCATTACCACATTCGCGATTCCATAACTTTCCATTTGAAGGAGAAATACGCAAATGTCTGTGTCTCTATATCAACCTAGCAGAACCAAACGTCTAAACAAATATTTTTTGAAATTCCAGTGAGTTCATAATCTGGTACTAATTTATTACTAATCAATTACCACATTCGCGAATACATTACTCATCATTCAATGGAAAAAACCAACAGCTCTAACAGGTTTATATTAACCTAGCAGAACCACAGCACGAAATTTTTTTTCTACTTAAACTCAAAATGTACCATTATTTATCACTCTTTCATTACTGATTTATTACCTCAACCGCTTTTTTTCTCCACTTCTAATTCAAAGGAGAAAATCGTTGTACTCTGTAAGGTTGTTATGAACCTGGCAGAGCCGTTGCATTTTTTTAAATCGAATGATGAGTGATAAATTCGCGGATATGATGATTCGTTATACAGGGTGTCTGTAAAAGGTCTTTACAAAAACATACCACATATTTCCTAGACCAAAATGAGTCGATTTAAGTGAAATTACCTCAGTACAAAGTTGCATCGTTTGGGCTCCAGAGGGCCTCGAAGTTACAATTTTTAAATCGTTCTTTCCATATAAATTCAAAACGGCATAATTATGCGATTTTGCTGAAATTTGGTATATCGATAGAGTTTCATGTGGCAAAATAGTGGTGTTAAAATTTTGTCCGATAATGATGCATAGGGGACACCTAATGTGTCAAAATATGAGGTATCGGATTGAAATTCATAGAAATATTTTCCATCGAATTGGTAAATCGTCTGGATAGTATAGAACACTGTATTCTGTAGAACCGTTGAATATCAAAATGTAAAACATCGGACCGTACTTCATCGAAATATAAGATTTTTTTCTGTGACGGGAAAAAAGTTTGGCATTTCATCTTTGTTGGCAGGTTATAAAATGTCACTTTTCATAAATTACTTTTTTCCCGTGGGAAAAGAGTGAGTACTTTTTTCCCGGATATATATCACATATATATATATATATACTCTGTTAATGGCTCTTGTTGTGCTATAGTCCCGAAAAATGAGTCAATAATACCGTCTCCGAGAAAGAACTGCAAGTCCTTTTATCTTCCATTGGACTTCTCGGTTTCGTATATTACTAAACAACTACTGAATTCGCAATTCTTTGAAATCAAATCACAGAATTGAACTGACAGAAGTGACATCAGATATTTGATTACTTCAAAAGAATGATAAAGATGCCTATAAAACGCAGGTGTCCCTACTGTTGAAAACTTGAAATTTCACGTCGATAATTTTCAGATTTCGAAATAATGTAATATCTTCTCAATATTGATTCGTCCTTCCTTCTGTCACAGCAAAAAATAGTGTATTATACACGGGAAAAATATTAGATTCTAGCTCACGGTTTTTTGTCTCCCTCCGCTACGCGTCGGGAGACAACACAACCTGGAGCTAGAATCTACAACTTTTTTCCCTTGTATAATAAATAACTATTAATACGTAAACCATCGAACAGTTTCATGTCAAAATGGTATCAATGAGAGTCATCATTCTATCATATCTGTATCTTATCAGAACTTTATTCTATCGAGGCAGTAAATTATTATATCCGTATTCTGTGGCAACATCAGTCTATCGTTCTAGATCTCCATCAAATTGGCAATCTATCAGAACTGTATTCCATCAGAATAACAATTCGTCATAACCGTATTTCATAGAAACCGTAATTCGTCAAAACCGTATTTCATCGAACCAATAAACCATCATAATAGTATTTGGTCATAACAACTCTTTATAGGAACCATATTTTATAGAATCGGTATTTTATCACATCAGTATTCTATCGAAACAGTAATTCATCAGACCCGTACTCCATAGAAACGGTGATTCATCATATCCGTATTTCATAGAACCTGGATTTAGTCAGACCCGTATTTTATAGAAACGATAATTCATCATATCCGTATTTCATAGGAACAGTAATGTGTCAAACTCGTAATTTATAGAGAAGTTATCTCATCGGATTCGTATTTCATAGAAATGATAATTCATCAGACCCTCATTTCATCAACATTAATCCATCATAATGAACATTTATAGAATTGGTAATTTAGCAGCAATGTATTTCATAGAAACCGTAATTCGTCGACACCGTATTTCATCGGACGGTAAATCTTCGGATTGTATTTCGTCAGCATAAGATTCAGATGATACAGAAAACTGCACTGCAGTGACATGCCATAGTTCAGGCAGAGATGCACAGATGTCGCAGCTCATCAGTGAAGTGCAACGATTTCACAGAAACAGCAAGTTTGGTTTGACCATGAACAATCGGAAATAAAGTTGTACACGGCAACCTCAGAATGTTCGAGAATGAATTAATTGTGAAATATTTCACTTCATGATTATATTATGTACAAGCTGTCCAATTTCCGATGTCCTTACAGGATACCTCACTTATTATTCAAGATCTGCGGTTTTTGCAACTTTTCTGTGTGATTCACGATACCTCAAACAAAATATTCATTGCCTGCTTTGTTTTCGGGATATAGGGCGAAATTGTGAATGTTGCATTTTCGGACCCCTCCTGTATCTCAGCTATCTTTCAACTTACAGAAGAAGTGAAAACAGTTCCTCATACATTTCTTCACGTTGGATCCAGTGGCGTAGAAAGATTTTCAAAAATAAGCTGTCATTATAATTGTTCCTATCTCTTGAGGCACATGAAAGGGAATCCCTAAAATGTTTGGAGAATATCGTGCGTACCCAGGAACGATAGGGAAAGAAGGAGTGTGGCATCACCTACCAGGCGAATGGCTCTTCCCTGCATTAAATCTAAGAGCATCAGCGTAGCTTTGAGTGCTGAATCCCATATTCAGTATTCTGAAACTGGCCGTTTCAGCGCTTTGTAGATCATGAGAAGCTGTTGAGGTGTAAAGTAGATTTTCGCACGAAATAAAACTCCGAGTTTCTGTGAAGCAGCTTTCGCGATGTTTCGAACATGATATTATCCTATGAAAGAGTATTGCTGATGAAAAAACCTAGCATAAATGAAGTGGTTGTAGTGGGAATGGTGGTACCAGACATTGTTATATCAGACCTTTCTATACAGGCTTGAGTTTTGGTGGCGTTGAATTCAACTAGGTTTTTTGTACCCTATATGAGTAGGGGTCGCCGGAGGATGGCTCACCCCCTCCACTCCACTTTTCTCCAAACTACGTGACTCGGCTAGCCAATCACAGGCCGGCTTGACTCGGCTAGCTACTCGCGGTCCCACGAGCGGCGCGAAATTCAAATATTGGATGGGAATATAATGAATGAAAAAAATTGGGCTGTGCGGGCGAGGAATCGAACCCCGGCCACCGGACTGCGAGCCCGAAGCGCCACCATGGCGCCACACCACTTGACGAATTTGTGTACGAGTTTGCTTGTAGGGATTGAACTCGAGACCCTTGCATTATAGAGCAACGTATATACGTACTGTGGTATTCAGGCGCCCAGGAAAATGCCACTATAAAAATCGTATTCAAATGGGACCGGCGAACAAAGCTATAGGTTCTAGATTTATTTATTGAATAAAATTATATTTTTGATAAGCGACAAGACTCTGGAGAGCGGCAGAACGCTAGCATGTCGACGTTGCAAGCCGTTTGCAGAAATCGGATATTGTGCTCCGTGATCTGCATTTCGTCGTTTGGCAATGGCGTATCGACATATGACGTACGACGACGAGTTGACTACCCGCTAGTTGATGATAAGATTGAAAATAACACATCCACAATAACAAAATGAATGGTAATATACACTGTGAACCCAAAAAGATACATTCCCCACCTAGTAGTTCAATAATGGATATATACAGGTGGATGAGATGAATAGTGACAAAAAAACACAGGGACTCATGAGTAGCCACTCCGAATTAGATAACTAACGTATGACGTATGACAGATGATAACCAATTTTAATCAAAATGGTTATTGAAACAAAATGGCGATCGATTCAAAATAGCACAGATATCACGCGAAACTTTTGGTCTATGATTCATCGCTTCACCGGTAAATTTCAAGTCTGTTTTCCCTAGACTCTACTGAAATTACACGATGCACGGCGGAAAGCCCCATAAGAGCCCATGTAGAGTAGATCAGATTATTCCCTAGATCTAGGAGAACTTTTTTTGAATGTGAATAACAAAATGCGTCAATAACAGGGTCGATATGTAGGGTGTTTGAGTTATAGATACAGGAGGACTCACGGGTAGACTTTCCATACAGCTGGAATGGTGTAAAAATATTGCAAGAAATACCTAGTTGAAGCCGAGGTTGAAGCCTATAGCGAAATACCGCGAACATACCAATACTAGACAAAGCTCTTTGAGGTTATGTCACGCTTCAGAAATCCGGTATAAAGCTATTATACAGGGTATTACACATTCTATATTAATGGTAAACAAAAAAAAATACCTTGTATAACAACCAAATCTCGTCGCGAAGATGGTACAACTCGTACAGCATATATAATATATATACCAATGATTTCACGATATCTGCCATGTTAATATGTTAATGTCTACATATCTTTCGATAATCGATCAAACACTTCTAGGAATATCATATACATAGAAAAGCATCAGAAAAAACTGTATAGATGGATGCTACTCGTTCATTTCTGGATATAGCTGTTTTTCAATGAAATTGGTAAGTTGCTTAGTTTTCTGCTTATCAACCGAAAAAGGCGTCAGTCTTGGATAGTTCGGTATTATTTGAATAGACACGAAAAACTATAGTTATTGAACCATTGTTTCTTAGCAACGATTCCATTTGATTCTTGAAAATTATTGTGCTTAGGTACATGTCTGAGAAAAATTATCAAATTGAACTGAGTTGGGCACTTTTTAGAATACTTATCTTGAATTTTGGGGACAACAAGAGAATAGTTTACATCAACAATAATAAGCGGAACATTTTGAAAACTGTGTATAATAATAACTTGTTGTACAGGGCGTTTTCGTGAAACATTTGGAATTTATTTTTTTATATTCTCTAAAATTCCGCTAATAACAGAAAATGAATTTTATTCAAATACAAGGTATTCCGTAGAGCATTATAGGATTTTTTTTATATCCTGTTAGATTTCAGCTGACGAAGCAAGTATAAATCTGAAATAGGATTCTATTCAAATACAGGGTTTCGTGAAACATTGAGATTTTTTCAGTTCAATATTTTGCTAGATTTTCAGCTAACAACGGAAATTGAATTTTATTCAAATACAGGGTGTGTCATAAAACATTAGGATTATTTTTCAATATTTTTCTAGATTTCAGCTAACAAAAAAGTATAAAAATCTGAATTAGGATTTTGACCAAAAACATGGTGTTTCGTAAAACATTTGGATTTTCAGTTTTATATTTCGGTATAATTTAGCTTACGAAAAGAGTATAACTCTGAAATAGAATTTTATTTAAATACAGGGTGTTTCGTGCAACATTGAGATTTTTCGGTTTAATATTTTGCCTGATTCTCAGCTAATAACAGAAATTGAATTTTATTTGAATACAGGGTGTTTCGTAAAACATTAGGTCTTTCTTTCTTTCATATTATGCTAGATTTCAGCTAATAAAATAAGTTGGGATTTTATTTTTCATTCGAAATGTCCATGTAGTTGATGGTATATACAGGGTGCTTTTGGTTATCTAGGTTTGAAAAATATACAGAGCATTTTAGAAAAAGTTTTTCAAATCCAAATTATAAAGTATACAGGGCGTTTGACAGGCTGGTTTGAAAAATATACAGAGCATCTATCAAATATTTTATTGACAAATGAGATAATCACAATCTATATCATTTTATATTTTTTTTTTCTTGAAACAATCTTCACACCATACTGTGAAAATGTAGGCGCCTATCGCTTTTCTATCAGTGGTGCAGTCTTCGATCACATGACGAACCCCCTCTTTGCGGCAGAAAGAGCAGAAACTAGGTTGGCAGTCACTGCAATTGCATGGTCTACCCCAGGCACAGTTTGGCATTGCTGATTACGTCTGTACTGTTGGAGAGCTGCCGAAATACTGAAGTCATACATTGATATTAACCAGTTCGTATAAGTCCTGAAACATAGTATGAATAGCTTTGTTTCCACACCACCCTCGGGGTAAAAGCCTTTTGGCGCGTTTTGCTTTTTTTCTTTGTTCTGAATGTGGATAAAAGCAGTCCCCTTTAGGCCTATACAAAACCACATACACTCTAAAGATTGGGGGGTGAATAATCCATTATAGAACAGATGACTGTTGATATATGAAATCAGAGCAGTTTTTGTTTGTTCTATATCTAGCTGCACGAAGATCGATTTCTAAATCAATAGAAACACTTCATTAATTTGCCAGATAATGCCCATTGTTTTTTTTTCAGTAGAACAGGTGACTGTTGAAATATAAAATCAGAGCAGTTTTTGTTTGTTCTATTTGTAGCTGCACGAAGATCAATTTTTAACTTAATAAAAACACTTCATTAGTTCGCTACATGGTTAGGGCCTTTTTTTTTTCTTTCATTGAACTATTCACCTCAAATTTTTGAAGTAGCCGTGAAAACGGCTGATTTGATCAAAAATTCATTGTATAGATAGGGTCGTGATAACGATTGCTTTTACTTTCTCTCTCTCTCGAGCTTTGTGCCGGATATTTTCAATCGAATTTTACACAGAACGCTGATAAAAAACTTCAATCGCAATTTGTTTACCACAGTCTGATAAAGAGAAAAAAAAAGGAATGACGATGCTGTGATTCATAGAATATTTATAATGATTTCCGCTTTTTGAAACCGTAAGGTACAGAAGTGTGATCTTCGAGAAATTTCCGCTTCAAACTCACAGGCTTGTACTTTTTGGTTACATCAACTGTGATGACCTCATGTTCCTTGGTTCGACGGAACTGTTTGCTCAAAATTTCGACAGGGGGACCAGGGTTCAGAATCATATCTCTAATTGATTCAAAGTTAACAAGCTGTGAAGCAGCATAGTTAAGGGAGAGGCCTTTAACTTTACAAACAACTTTGAACTCTTGTTCCTTGGTTGACCATAGCTTATAGGCATGATTTTTCGGGCCACCAGATACAAACTCTGTAATATGGGAACCAGGACCGTAACATTTCATTTCGTCGGTCATATCACCAATAAATTGACCAGTAGGAATGTCAAATTCCTCTGGCTTGGAGACATAGATAACAGAGTCCGTGTCATAGTATAACACCCTTTTCTCAAGCTGCTGTAAATAGCTGTAAAGTTTCAACCGAGCTAAGACTGTTACATATGCAGCAATTACAACATTGACTGTGGAAAGAGTGTCATAGCTCTCCTCCTTATACTCCCAATTAACAATGAGGGTATCCTCGTTTATCGGGAGTACTGTATTGACAATAAGCAAAGGATCCGTCATCATAGAAAAGAATTCCGAGGGCTGATTGATGATTGAAGTTTTCGGTTGGTTTTCACGCTGATCAAACTTACCCCAGGAGGAATTCAGCATAAGCTTGGCCAGTGCTCTCAACCCGGGATTATCGGTGATTTTAGAAAATTCCAGCAAAACATCCTCCCGTTGTAAAAACTCATCAATATACCTCTCTTTTTCCTCTTTGGTCTTACAATGCTTTGGCCAATCTGATGACTCCTGTTTCACCTTGATGAATTTATTCATCATGTCTGTGAATAGACCAGAAACGTCCTCACCAAATTGCACAGTGTCGTAGGACCAAATCTCTTTGATCTCGATAATTCGATAGCCCACCTCAAGGGCTTTAAATATCTCTTCAACAGTCCATGTTCCTGTCAATGTTTGTTCTTCATCAGTGTGATGACAACTACTAGTATTATAGTTTTCACCACATACACGACAAAGAACAAACATCAGCTTGTTGTTCATTTTCTGTGGTAAAACAGGATGAAAAAGATCTTGAGGTGGGAGAATCGCACATTTAACGAGTCCAGAGATAGGAGAAAGTGACACAGTAGAAGCCTCCCCACCAACGAGTACTTTCGGATGACCCACAGGAAATTTGCCATATTTACACACCCATGGGTGGAGCGAACAAACGTCAACGTATTTAATTTGTTCACCATCCCCGGCCTTGTAATATTCGACAATATTTCCCGTTCGACCACCATATTTGACCAAATTTTGAAGGCAGGCATCAAATCTCTTTCTTGTCATTTATGTTATCTTATTAACTTTTCAATTATAGAGGGCAAATTTCCTACATCTTTCAAATATGCAAAAATTATCCCAATTCATAAAAAAAATGATCCTGAAAATGTTTCAAATTATAGACCAGTCTCGGTGCTGAGTGTTATATCTAAAATATTCGAGAAAGTTGTCTATAGCAGAATGATAAATTTTTTGGATTCAAACAATTTGATAGCCTCGCACCATCATGGTTTTCGTGCAAATAAATCAACACAAACTGCTGCATGCAATTTTTTCGAATACGTATACAAGGAACTGGACAGCGGAAAGCACGTGGCAGGTCTGTTTTTTGATCTATCACGTGCTTTCGACTGTCTCGACATAAAATTCATTGAAAATAAATTATACAATATAGGATTTAGAGGGATTTTTCTTGAATGGATATTAGATTTTTTAACCAATAGAAAGATGCTAGTAAAAGTAGGGGAGGCCATATCAGAATCTTACACTATGGACAGAGGAGTTCCTCAGGGATCTGTGTTGGGGCCTTTAATATTTTTACTTTTCATAAATGACTTACCAATACATTTGAAACATCACCTTTTAACCATATATGCAGACGATACATCATTGGCAGTCTCTGCACAGACCTCGGAGGAACTCATGTCTTTTATCAAGGATACTGTACGAACCTTCGTGAATTGGTGCAAGTCCAACTGTTTGATGGTGAATGTTGAGAAGACAGAATGCGTATATTTTCATTCCCATAATATAGTTAACAACTTACGTACTCTTACTATAAACTTTGAGAACCAAACAATGCTTGAATCAACTGCAACAACAAAGTTCTTGGGTTTGAATATTGACTCCAATCTTCGATGGATACATCAAGTTAACGCTGTTAACACCAAATTAAATAAGGCATATTATGCGATATCTAGAATAAGAGACACCATGCCCACCAGTGCAATAATTAATGTATACTATAGTCTAGTATACAGTCACTTATGTTATAATATCATTTTATGGGGTAACTCAGTCGATGTAACTAAAATATTCGTGACACAAAAGAAGATCATTCGAAAGATGTTCCGTCTAGAATATCAACAAACTTGTAAACCCACCTTCATAAAATATAAAATAATGTCTTTCTACAGCGTGTTTATTTATCACTGTCTTCTGTATGTGAGAAATAACATCAATACCTTCCAACTGAATTCTTCAAATCATTACTATGACACCAGAAACTCAGATCTCCTACGCATTCCCAAACACAAAACAACAAAACTAGAAAATAGTTTTAGATATATGGGAATGAAATTATACAATCATCTTCCAACATTAATTAAAAATATAATTTCCAATTCTTCTTTTAAACGAACTATAAAAAATTTAATGGTTACCAAATGTTATTATAGTATAGATGAATATCTGCAGGATGACTTGTAGTAGCCATTTTAGCCATTGTTGCCATTTGTTTTAATTTTTACTGACAATAATTGTATTCTGTGTATTTCATCATGTATTTCTCTTTTAAACCATTTTGTAAGCGCTTGACTTGTCCTATACATTTTGTAATGTCTCAAAGGATGAAATAGATATCATTATTATATTATTATTATAGAAAGCATCTCGAGGGTCAATGGGTAGATTTCTAAGCAGGGGATGATTGGTGACAAAGTTGCAAAGTTCGTCACCGCTGGAAAGTTCTCTGCGAAAATCACACTCCCATTTTTCAATAACCTCATACCCTAAGGATTTGATTTTATTGATTTTGGCAATGGTCGTGTCATAACGATGGTTCATAGTTTCGGAAGGACAGTTTTTGAGAGGAGTATCTCTCTGATCAATATAGCAACGGGGACAACCGTGATAGAAGCAACCTTGAAACTCGAAAACTTGTTTTGTCTCGTCAGAGTATCCATCAACTTTGAGATTACCGATATGGGCCTCTGAAGATCGGCAGGCCTGTTGGATTTTTATATCCCGTAGTTTCTCCTCCCAAAGTCACCACTGGGTGGCTATCACAGATTGATTATCACGATGTCTGTAGCCACCCTTGGGAATGATGCCTATGGTGTTTGGTTTGAGAAAATTTCTACGGAAAACCTTATTGCATGTCGAAGCGATCGTTACTGCTTCTGTGAAAGGACACACATTAGTTTCAGACAGCATCAGCTGTCGAAATTTCAAACAGGCCTTGGTCAGAATATCTACATCAGAAATGCAATATGATTTCTCGAGAGAAATCGAAAACATAGACCTCTTCGACTCTTTCAGCATGCCATTTTATGAGAGATGCGCGAGCATCTGAAGTGAGATTGTCAGGGGTGTAGAACTGTAGAGCTGGGATAGGGTCCTTGTAATTTTGATTCTCTTTACGATGGAAAAGGTGAGGAAAATATCCCTTCTTAAATTCAGAGAATCCGAAAGATTTAGGCAGTTTTGCCAGGGCCATTGGGAAGTAATTGAGAGAGTCCAAGAACTTGACATTTCCAACAGTGATGGAAATCAATTGTGTACCTCTCATTGAAAGATCAGGTTTTAGGGACGTTTTGGTTAAGATAAAATTCAAAATGAAAGCATGATCGAATTTACCGCCGTTGTGAGCAATAACAATGACATTTTTGAATTTCTTCCTTATTGTCAATACATGATCAACAAATGGAGATATGGGGTCGTTACATTTGAGAATTTGTAAACGAAGCCCGCATTTCGAACAAATTTGCTGTGTAGTATCGATGCAAACGTCACAGCATTGACGAAAGACACACAGATTGATGAAGAAAAGTTCAGTTAAATCAAAAACTACGTCCAAATATCTTATAAGATCTCTTGAAAATTAAGTTTTATTAGTTTTATCTTCGAGGGACGATACAACCATTTTCAGATGGAAATAATTCATGGAAAGAAAGGAAAATCTCGCGAATATCACATGTTCTATTGAAACAGGCTGTGCTGAATCGATTGCGACCTCGACCAGGTCGCTAGAACACACATAGTTTTCGAGATATTTCTGGTCAAAGTACGCTAAAAAACTGCAATTCACTTTCTTCAATTATATGAAATACGAACAAGTTATTGAGAAAATATTCGAATACTTGATGACTTATTTCAGTTTTTTGAATTGAAATCAGTCATTTGGAGTTTTTTCAGAATTTTTATTCAAAAATTGGAAATTTTCATTTTTCAACCATTGTCAGATGCCAATTATTCATAGAGAAAAGCCGAAAATCTCGCAAATATCACATTTCATAGTGAAACAGGCCGAGCTGAATCGATTGCGACCTCGACCAGGTCGCTAGAACACATAGTTTTCGAGATATTTCTGGTCAAAGTACGCTAAAAAACAGGAATTCACTTTCTTCAATTATAATGAAATACCAACAAGTTATTGTGAAAATATTCGAATATTTGATGACATATTTCTGTTTTTTAGATTGAAATCAGTCATTTTGAGTTTTTTCAGAATTTTTATTCAAAAATTGGAAATTTCCATTTTTCAACCATTTTCAGATGCCAATAATTCATAGAGTAAAGCCAAAAATCCCGCGAATATCACATTTTATTGTGAAACAGGCCGAGCTGAATCGATTGCGACCACGACCAGGTCGCTAGAACACATAGTTTTCGAGATATTTCTGGTCAAAGTACGCTAAAAAACAGCAATTCCCTTTCTTCAATTATATGAAATACGAACGAGTTATTGAGAAAATGATCGAATATTTGATGACATTTCTGTTTTTTAGATTGAAATTAGTCATTTTGAGTTTTTTCAGAATTTTTATTCAAAAATTGGAAATTTTCATTTTTCAACCATTTTCAGATGCCAATTATTCATAGAGAAAATCCGAAAATCTCGCGAATATCACATTTCATAGTGAAACAGGCCGAGCTGAATCGATTGCGACCTCGACCAGGTCGCTAAATCACATAGTTTTCGAGATATTTCTGGTCAAAGTACGCTAAAAAACAGCAATTCACATTCTTCAATTATATGAAATACCAACAAATAATTGTGAAAATTGAAAATATTCGAATATTTGATGACATATTTTTGTTTTTCAGATTGAGATCAGTCATTTTGAGTTTTTTCAGAATTTTTATTCAAAAATTGGAAATTTTCATTGTTCAACCATTTTCAGATGCCAATAATTCATAGAGAAAAGCAAAAAATCTCGCAAATATCACATTTTATAGTGAACCAGGCCGAGCTGAATCAATTGCGACCTCGACCAGATCGCTAGAACACATAGTTTTCGAGATATTTCTGGTCAAAGTACACTAAAAAACAGCAATTCACTTTCTTCAATTATATGAAATACCAACAAGTTTGTAATGAAGTGTTTTGACCAGCTTCATTACTAGACTGGTTTTGATCAAAATCTAAGTACCTGAGCCTGATTCTAGTTGAATTTCACCTGTTCGAAAGCTCGAAACCTGAAAACCTGAGAGAGCTGAGTAATGCATTGATTCCTGACTTCCCACAGCTTTTCCTGATAGTAAAAGCTGATGAACATCATTATACAACCCTAAAGACTTCAATATTTTTCAACCCTTTGCTTATGATATGAAATTTGATTGAATTATTTATCAGTTGAAATGATGAATGTTTAAATGCTCATAACTTTGTTGTTATTGAATATTTTCCAGCCAAATTCATTCAGTAGCATAAGCAAAGGTAGTAGATCTTGTTCCTGTGCCCATTTAGGGTGTAATATTATTTTTTCCGCGTTTTGTGTTGGAGGTGCGCATGTGCTTTTCAAGGACAGATTTAGTGGCCATGGCCATGAACCATGACAAGGTGGGAGTTTTGACCAATGGGATTCCAGATCTACTTGTCCTTGTGCCAAGGCCAAAGCAGTGCATAAATACTGAAGACAGCCAAGGATATGAGACTCTCTAAGCTCTTCTTGACAAGTCTACACCACCTGATCTCCGTTGCTCTTCAAGCTCCTGATGTTCTAGCTGATCTTTTAGTGCTCTCATAGTTCATTCAAAACCAGTGTAAAATAGTATTGTATAGTGATTTCCTGTTACACATGTAAGTTTGTATATTTTTCACCAGTGTTATTCATCCTGTTTATAGCCTCATTTCATTCCTGTTGTTTTTCACACCGATACTCACCCGACCTGTGTAAAGAATCCAGAACTCTAAATTGAATAAACGGATTTTGTGATTGCATATTTCATATTTCCTTCTCTGTTGTCATTGTTTTCAGTTCCAAATAGTTCAATAATTTATTTAGTGATTTTCAATATTTTCATTTGTCAAAATTGCAGCATATTATTATTGACTGACGACTGACACTGACAAGCCAGTTAACAACTCTTCTTCTTCTTTTCCTTGAGAAATCCAGTCCTGTGCACCGGTGTCTCTGTGCTTTGTATCCCGTCAGGCGGTGTTCTATGTTTCATGAACTATTGACATTAATGGAAAAATATAATTAATTAACCTCACTAAAAATCCGATATTAGAAAATTAGAAAAATCGAAGGGAAAGGAAAGATAACTAGAAATTGAATCTGTTTAATTCGTTTAGAACTGTGTTTCCGATTCTCCAGATAGAAATGATGAAATAGTTGAATAAATAATTTTCCAGACCTAACCTTAAAACACCAGAGAGTCCCGAAAGATAGTTGTTTTGATTCCTGTACTTATCCAGACCAGAAATAGCAACCAGTATTCCAGGCTAGACCCAGGGTTTGTAATTAAAGCCTACACTCCCTGGGCTACTTATTGATTCCAGGTCGATTCAATACCATTGACCCCTGGATTATACTGTGGGTACCGAGGTAGGTATACCTCCTGTACCTTTCTCCACTGTTGCTACTGTGGGCCTCCTTCCCGACTAAGTTGGGAGGAGCAGGTGAAGTAAATCACCTTTATCAAAAATCGGGCGCTCGAGAATCCCCCCTGTCAAATACCAGAGTAGTCTCCTGTCCTGAACAGAGTGTCAAAGTAAGGGCCGCAGAATAAAGACTCTTACAAATGGCGCCCGAGCAGGGACTTCTTGGTTATTGAATCAGAAAATAGTCCAGTCCTGTTCAACAGAAAAGTTGCTTCATACCAGTCTAGAACAGTTTTTTTCCTGAACTAGTTTGGAATCAGAATCACAACATTTTGAAAGAACCTGTATAATTTGTGTCTTGAAAGTTGAATCTAAATTTGAACCTGATTTTTGTAGAGAACAGTTCCAGTCAACTCGAGCTATAAATGAAATCAAAATCCAGATATCCAGAAGTTATTTGTTGAGTCTAGGTATATGTTTTTTTTTGTCATGAGAGTCACTAAATTTTGAGACAGCAAGAGAGCCAAATCCGTTAATTTCCGAATACAGTTCATCCTGATATTCATCCTAACATTCCAGCTCATTTAACCAGTTGAATAAAATGTTAGGCCCTGATATAGTTGATGATATATGTAAAGGTTGTGAGAACCTCCGAAAATCCAGGAATCCAGGTCCAGAGAGCTACCGAGAGCACATATCAGGTTTGAACCCAAGAGTGAGTTGGATATATAACCTGAACAAATCCGAATTAATCAGAGAACTGAGAAGGTATGGTCTAAAAACTGAAGGTCCTGTGGAGATGCTACAAAACCGATTGATGTGGTTCCTGAGGGTGGAAGTTCCTGAAATATTAGCCCTTAGGCCTGAGAATCTTGTGAGGAAACCGCCTCCAGAATTACCAGATATTCCTGAACCACATGAGCCTCCAGATAGTCCTGAACCAACTCCAGGTAGTCCAGAAACACATCCAGATGATCCTGAAACAACTCTAGAGAGTCCTGACATACCTCCTGATAGTCCTGAAAGTCCTGTCCTGTGTTATTCTAGTGGATTGAACACCTATCACTGGAATTTGCAATTTGATGGAACAACAGATCCTGTAGATTTCCTGGAAAGACTAGAAGAGATTGGAAACGTGCAGAAAGTAGAACCAGACCAGCTCCTGTGTGTATTACCTGACTTGTTGAAAGGAAGAGTTCTGTTATGGTACAGATGTAACAAAGTGTATTGGAATTCCTGGCCAGCTTTCAAGGAATGTTTCCAGGTAGCATACTTTCCGTTTCGATATCATGAACAGCTCCAGATTGATATCATACAGAGGAAACAGAAAGTTGAGGAACCAGCTAGAGATTATGTGATAGACATGCAGACACTGATCCGAAGACAAGGCACTCTTGATAAAGCACAAGAATTGACTTGGCTATACCGGAATTTACTGCCAGACTACCGCCTGTATATCAGAAAGACTGATTTCCAGGATGTACCATCACTAATCTCAAGAATTCTAGAATATGAGAGCCTGAGAAGTGAGATATATCAAACCTACCAGGGTTATCACTACCTGCCACCACCCTCACCTGTGTCATTTTGTCCAGAACCGATTAGGTATGAAGAACCTAGTTCCAGGACATATACCCAGAAGAGAAGACAAAATATAGGACTTCGAAACAGTGAGACTGTTTGTTGGAGATGTGGACTGCATGGTCACATGAGAGGTGTCTGCAGAAACCAACCAAAAATATTTTGTTCCAGATGTGGCCAGAGGGATGTTTTATCCCGTGATTGTGTATGTCTCCCTCCAGACAATTCCGAGACTCCAGTACTCAGTGAGGTCCCCGAATATCCAGACAGTCCTGAAAATGCAACTTATCCAGAACATCCAGGGTATCCAGAGCATCCAGAAATTCCTGAAAGTAGGGATCCGGGATATTCAGCACATCCAAAGGGTGTAGAGAATCGAGATTATCCAGAACCAGCATTTAATCCGTATATTCCAGACATGTCAGATTTACAACATTTTTCAGGGAATAGGAATGTTTTGGAAGATCCTGAGGATACAGAAGATGTGCGTAGAGCATATGTTCCAGATAATCCAGATTTTCCATATTTTCCAGATAATCCAGATTTTCCAGAAATGCCAGATTTTCCAGAAATTCCAGTCCAGATGGAATTTAGGTTCTGTAATGATGTCCAGACTGTCAATGGAGTGACAGAAATCATTACAGAGACCGGTACTAATATAGGTTTGATGCAAAAGTGTTCCAGGAACAGAAATAGGAAATTAGGTCCGGACAATTTCCTATCGTCCCGTTATCCAGCTTGGAAACAGAAAAAGGCATCCGCAGCTACGAATTCCGACGAGTCCTGTTTCCGGAATTCTAGTTTTGAAGCAGTCCGACCCGCCTCTGCTTCAAACTTGCCTAGTTCTGTCTCCCATTATTCCTACTTTGCAGAAGTAAGGATTTGTTGGAAATGTGGAAATCCTGGTCATCAAAGGAAAAATTGCAAGTGGAAAGCAAACATTTTTCCAGAACACTGGTCCAGAGACGTCTGGATTTAGTCCAGTCCAGAAATCCAGACGTTTATGTAAATAGTAAGTATAGGAGGATATATTAATCTTTTTACTGTTTCAGATCCTGTTGTAAATAATCTGAATAGTGAGAAAAGATTCCAGATAGTGTATATAGTTATGGATTACATTTAGGTCCTGCTGTAAATAGGTATCCTGAGTAGATTGAGCTGATTTCCAGATATTGTTTAGATATATGGATTGTATATATAGTATTCCAGTTTATAGTTGGTAATGTATATAGTGTATATTTTGGTGATGAATGAGTTAAAAAAAAAAAAAAATAGAAGCTAGAGCTTCCATTTTTTTTTCCGCAAGTATGAGGGGTGTGTAATGAAGTGTTTTGACCAGCTTCATTACTAGACTGGTTTTGATCAAAATCTAAGTACCTGAGCCTGATTCTAGTTGAATTTCACCTGTTCGAAAGCTCGAAACCTGAAAACCTGAGAGAGCTGAGTAATGCATTGATTCCTGACTTCCCACAGCTTTTCCTGATAGTAAAAGCTGATGAACATCATTATACAACCCTAAAGACTTCAATATTTTTCAACCCTTTGCTTATGATATGAAATTTGATTGAATTATTTATCAGTTGAAATGATGAATGTTTAAATGCTCATAACTTTGTTGTTATTGAATATTTTCCAGCCAAATTCATTCAGTAGCATAAGCAAAGGTAGTAGATCTTGTTCCTGTGCCCATTTAGGGTGTAATATTATTTTTTCCGCGTTTTGTGTTGGAGGTGCGCATGTGCTTTTCAAGGACAGATTTAGTGGCCATGGCCATGAACCATGACAAGGTGGGAGTTTTGACCAATGGGATTCCAGATTTACTTGTCCTTGTGCCAAGGCCAAAGCAGTGCATAAATACTGAAGACAGCCAAGGATATGAGACTCTCTAAGCTCTTCTTGACAAGTCTACACCACCTGATCTCCGTTGCTCTTCAAGCTCCTGATGTTCTAGCTGATCTTTTAGTGCTCTCATAGTTCATTCAAATTCAGTGTAAAATAGTATTGTATAGTGATTTCCTGTTACACATGTAAGTTTGTATATTTTTCACCAGTGTTATTCATCCTGTTTATAGCCTCATTTCATTCCTGTTGTTTTTCACACCGATACTCACCCGACCTGTGTAAAGAATCCAGAACTCTAAATTGAATAAACGGATTTTGGGATTGCATATTTCATATTTCCTTCTCTGTTGTCATTGTTTTCAGTTCCAAATAGTTCAATAATTTATTTAGTGATTTTCAATATTTTCATTTGTCAAAATTGCAGCATATTATTATTGACTGACGACTGACACTGACAAGCCAGTTAACAACTCTTCTCCTTCTTTTCCTTGAGAAATCCAGTCCTGTGCACCGGTGTCTCTGTGCTTTGTATCCCGTCAGGCGGTGTTCTATGTTTCATGAACTATTGACATTAATGGAAAAATATAATTAATTAACCTCACTAAAAATCCGATATTAGAAAATTAGAAAAATCGAAGGGAAAGGAAAGATAACTAGAAATTGAATCTGTTTAATTCGTTTAGAACTGTGTTTCCGATTCTCCAGATAGAAATGATGAAATAGTTGAATAAATAATTTTCCAGACCTAACCTTAAAACACCAGAGAGTCCCGAAAGATAGTTGTTTTGATTCCTGTACTTATCCAGACCAGAAATAGCAACCAGTATTCCAGGCTAGACCCAGGGTTTGTAATTAAAGCCTACACTCCCTGGGCTACTTATTGATTCCAGGTCGATTCAATACCATTGACCCCTGGATTATACTGTGGGTACCGAGGTAGGTATACCTCCTGTACCTTTCTCCACTGTTGCTACTGTGGGCCTCCTTCCCGACTAAGTTGGGAGGAGCAGGTGAAGTAAATCACCTTTATCAAAAATCGGGCGCTCGAGAATCCCCCCTGTCAAATACCAGAGTAGTCTCCTGTCCTGAACAGAGTGTCAAAGTAAGGGCCGCAGAATAAAGACTCTTACAAATGGCGCCCGAGCAGGGACTTCTTGGTTATTGAATCAGAAAATAGTCCAGTCCTGTTCAACAGAAAAGTTGCTTCATACCAGTCTAGAACAGTTTTTTTCCTGAACTAGTTTGGAATCAGAATCACAACATTTTGAAAGAACCTGTATAATTTGTGTCTTGAAAGTTGAATCTAAATTTGAACCTGATTTTTGTAGAGAACAGTTCCAGTCAACTCGAGCTATAAATGAAATCAAAATCCAGATATCCAGAAGTTATTTGTTGAGTCTAGGTATATGTTTTTTTTTGTCATGAGAGTCACTAAATTTTGAGACAGCAAGAGAGCCAAATCCGTTAATTTCCGAATACAGTTCATCCTGATATTCATCCTAACATTCCAGCTCATTTAACCAGTTGAATAAAATGTTAGGCCCTGATATAGTTGATGATATATGTAAAGGTTGTGAGAACCTCCGAAAATCCAGGAATCCAGGTCCAGAGAGCTACCGAGAGCACATATCAGGTTTGAACCCAAGAGTGAGTTGGATATATAACCTGAACAAATCCGAATTAATCAGAGAACTGAGAAGGTATGGTCTAAAAACTGAAGGTCCTGTGGAGATGCTACAAAACCGATTGATGTGGTTCCTGAGGGTGGAAGTTCCTGAAATATTAGCCCTTAGGCCTGAGAATCTTGTGAGGAAACCGCCTCCAGAATTACCAGATATTCCTGAACCACATGAGCCTCCAGATAGTCCTGAACCAACTCCAGGTAGTCCAGAAACACATCCAGATGATCCTGAAACAACTCTAGAGAGTCCTGACATACCTCCTGATAGTCCTGAAAGTCCTGTCCTGTGTTATTCTAGTGGATTGAACACCTATCACTGGAATTTGCAATTTGATGGAACAACAGATCCTGTAGATTTCCTGGAAAGACTAGAAGAGATTGGAAACGTGCAGAAAGTAGAACCAGACCAGCTCCTGTGTGTATTACCTGACTTGTTGAAAGGAAGAGTTCTGTTATGGTACAGATGTAACAAAGTGTATTGGAATTCCTGGCCAGCTTTCAAGGAATGTTTCCAGGTAGCATACTTTCCGTTTCGATATCATGAACAGCTCCAGATTGATATCATACAGAGGAAACAGAAAGTTGAGGAACCAGCTAGAGATTATGTGATAGACATGCAGACACTGATCCGAAGACAAGGCACTCTTGATAAAGCACAAGAATTGACTTGGCTATACCGGAATTTACTGCCAGACTACCGCCTGTATATCAGAAAGACTGATTTCCAGGATGTACCATCACTAATCTCAAGAATTCTAGAATATGAGAGCCTGAGAAGTGAGATATATCAAACCTACCAGGGTTATCACTACCTGCCACCACCCTCACCTGTGTCATTTTGTCCAGAACCGATTAGGTATGAAGAACCTAGTTCCAGGACATATACCCAGAAGAGAAGACAAAATATAGGACTTCGAAACAGTGAGACTGTTTGTTGGAGATGTGGACTGCATGGTCACATGAGAGGTGTCTGCAGAAACCAACCAAAAATATTTTGTTCCAGATGTGGCCAGAGGGATGTTTTATCCCGTGATTGTGTATGTCTCCCTCCAGACAATTCCGAGACTCCAGTACTCAGTGAGGTCCCCGAATATCCAGACAGTCCTGAAAATGCAACTTATCCAGAACATCCAGGGTATCCAGAGCATCCAGAAATTCCTGAAAGTAGGGATCCGGGATATTCAGCACATCCAAAGGGTGTAGAGAATCGAGATTATCCAGAACCAGCATTTAATCCGTATATTCCAGACATGTCAGATTTACAACATTTTTCAGGGAATAGGAATGTTTTGGAAGATCCTGAGGATACAGAAGATGTGCGTAGAGCATATGTTCCAGATAATCCAGATTTTCCATATTTTCCAGATAATCCAGATTTTCCAGAAATGCCAGATTTTCCAGAAATTCCAGTCCAGATGGAATTTAGGTTCTGTAATGATGTCCAGACTGTCAATGGAGTGACAGAAATCATTACAGAGACCGGTACTAATATAGGTTTGATGCAAAAGTGTTCCAGGAACAGAAATAGGAAATTAGGTCCGGACAATTTCCTATCGTCCCGTTATCCAGCTTGGAAACAGAAAAAGGCATCCGCAGCTACGAATTCCGACGAGTCCTGTTTCCGGAATTCTAGTTTTGAAGCAGTCCGACCCGCCTCTGCTTCAAACTTGCCTAGTTCTGTCTCCCATTATTCCTACTTTGCAGAAGTAAGGATTTGTTGGAAATGTGGAAATCCTGGTCATCAAAGGAAAAATTGCAAGTGGAAAGCAAACATTTTTCCAGAACACTGGTCCAGAGACGTCTGGATTTAGTCCAGTCCAGAAATCCAGACGTTTATGTAAATAGTAAGTATAGGAGGATATATTAATCTTTTTACTGTTTCAGATCCTGTTGTAAATAATCTGAATAGTGAGAAAAGATTCCAGATAGTGTATATAGTTATGGATTACATTTAGGTCCTGCTGTAAATAGGTATCCTGAGTAGATTGAGCTGATTTCCAGATATTGTTTAGATATATGGATTGTATATATAGTATTCCAGTTTATAGTTGGTAATGTATATAGTGTATATTTTGGTGATGAATGAGTTAAAAAAAAAAAAAAATAGAAGCTAGAGCTTCCATTTTTTTTTTCGCAAGTATGAGGGGTGTGTAATGAAGTGTTTTGACCAGCTTCATTACTAGACTGGTTTTGATCAAAATCTAAGTACCTGAGCCTGATTCTAGTTGAATTTCACCTGTTCGAAAGCTCGAAACCTGAAAACCTGAGAGAGCTGAGTAATGCATTGATTCCTGACTTCCCACAGCTTTTCCTGATAGTAAAAGCTGATGAACATCATTATACAACCCTAAAGACTTCAATATTTTTCAACCCTTTGCTTATGATATGAAATTTGATTGAATTATTTATCAGTTGAAATGATGAATGTTTAAATGCTCATAACTTTGTTGTTATTGAATATTTTCCAGCCAAATTCATTCAGTAGCATAAGCAAAGGTAGTAGATCTTGTTCCTGTGCCCATTTAGGGTGTAATATTATTTTTTCCGCGTTTTGTGTTGGAGGTGCGCATGTGCTTTTCAAGGACAGATTTAGTGGCCATGGCCATGAACCATGACAAGGTGGGAGTTTTGACCAATGGGATTCCAGATTTACTTGTCCTTGTGCCAAGGCCAAAGCAGTGCATAAATACTGAAGACAGCCAAGGATATGAGACTCTCTAAGCTCTTCTTGACAAGTCTACACCACCTGATCTCCGTTGCTCTTCAAGCTCCTGATGTTCTAGCTGATCTTTTAGTGCTCTCATAGTTCATTCAAATTCAGTGTAAAATAGTATTGTATAGTGATTTCCTGTTACACATGTAAGTTTGTATATTTTTCACCAGTGTTATTCATCCTGTTTATAGCCTCATTTCATTCCTGTTGTTTTTCACACCGATACTCACCCGACCTGTGTAAAGAATCCAGAACTCTAAATTGAATAAACGGATTTTGGGATTGCATATTTCATATTTCCTTCTCTGTTGTCATTGTTTTCAGTTCCAAATAGTTCAATAATTTATTTAGTGATTTTCAATATTTTCATTTGTCAAAATTGCAGCATATTATTATTGACTGACGACTGACACTGACAAGCCAGTTAACAACTCTTCTCCTTCTTTTCCTTGAGAAATCCAGTCCTGTGCACCGGTGTCTCTGTGCTTTGTATCCCGTCAGGCGGTGTTCTATGTTTCATGAACTATTGACATTAATGGAAAAATATAATTAATTAACCTCACTAAAAATCCGATATTAGAAAATTAGAAAAATCGAAGGGAAAGGAAAGATAACTAGAAATTGAATCTGTTTAATTCGTTTAGAACTGTGTTTCCGATTCTCCAGATAGAAATGATGAAATAGTTGAATAAATAATTTTCCAGACCTAACCTTAAAACACCAGAGAGTCCCGAAAGATAGTTGTTTTGATTCCTGTACTTATCCAGACCAGAAATAGCAACCAGTATTCCAGGCTAGACCCAGGGTTTGTAATTAAAGCCTACACTCCCTGGGCTACTTATTGATTCCAGGTCGATTCAATACCATTGATACCTGGATTATACTGTGGGTACCGAGGTAGGTATACCTCCTGTACCTTTCTCCACTGTTGCTACTGTGGGCCTCCTTCCCGACTAAGTTGGGAGGAGCAGGTGAAGTAAATCACCTTTATCAAAAATCTGGCGCTCGAGAATCCCCCCTGTCAAATACCAGAGTAGTCTCCTGTCCTGAACAGAGTGTCAAAGTAAGGGCCGCAGAATAAAGACTCTTACAAGTTATTGTGAAAATATTCGAATATTTGATGACATATTTCTGTTTTTTAGATTAAAATCAGTCATTTTGAGTTTTTTCAGAATTTTTATTCAAAAATTGGAAATTTTCATTTTTCAACCATTTTCAGATGCCAATTATTCATAGAGGAAAGCCAAAAATCTCGCGAATATCACATTTTGTAGTGAAACAGGCCGAGCTGAAACGATTGCGATCTCGACCAGGTCGCTAGAACACATAGTTTTCGAGATATTTCTGGTCAAAGTACGCTAAAAAACAGCAATTCACTTTCTTCAATTATTTCTGTATTTCAGATTGAAATCAGTCATTTTGAATTTTTTCAGAATTTTTATCAAAAAATTGGAAATTTTCATTTTTCAACCATTTTCAGATGCCAATAATTCATAGAGAAAAGCCGAAAATCTCGCGAATATCACATTTTATAGTGAAACAGGCCTTGCTGAATCGATTGCGACCTCGACCAGGTAGCTAGGACCTATAGTTTTTCAGATATTACCGGTCAAAGTACGCTAAAAAACAGCAATTCACATTCTTCAATTATTATATGAAATAAAAACAAATAATTGTGAAAATTGAAAATATTCGAATATTTGATGACATATTCCTGTTTTTCAGATTGAAATCAGTCATTTTGAGTTTTTTCAGAATTTTTATTCAAAAATTGGAAATTTTCATTTTTCAACCATTTTCAGATGCCAATAATTCATAGAGAAAATCCGAAAATCTCGCGAATATCACATTTCATAGTGAAACAGGCCGAGCTGAATCGATTGCGACCTCGACCAGGTCGCTAGAACACATAGTTTTCGAGATATTTCTGGTCAAAGTACGCTAAAAAACAGCAATTCACTTTCTTCAATTACAATGAAATACCAAGAAGTTATTGTGTAAATATTCGAATATTTGATGACATATTTCTGTTTTTTAGATTGAAATCAGTCATTTTGAGTTTTTTCAGAATTTTTATTCAAAAATTGGAAATTTTCATTTTTCAACCATTTTCAGATGCAAATAATTCATAGAGAAAAGCCAAAAATCTCGCGAATATCACATTTTATAGTGAAACAGGCCGAGCTGAATCCATTGCGATCTCGAACAGGTCGCTAGAACACATAGTTTTCGAGATATTTCTGGTCAAAGTACGCTAAAAAACAGCAATTCACATTCTTCAATTATTATATGAAATACCAACAAATAATTGTGAAAATTGAAAATATTCGAATATTTGATGACATATTCCTGTTTTTTAGATTGAAATCAGTCATTTTGAGTTTTTTCAGAATTTTTATTCAAAAATTGGAAATTTTCATTTTTCAACCATTTTCAGATGCCAATAATTCATAGAGAAAATCCGAAAATCTCGCGAATATCACATTTCATAGTGAAACAGGCCGAGCTGAATCGATTGCGACCTCGACCAGGTCGCTAGAACACATAGTTTTCGAGATATTTCTGGTCAAAGTACGCTAAAAAACAGCAATTCACTTTCTTCAATTACAATGAAATACCAAGAAGTTATTGTGAAAATATTCGAATATTTGATGACATATTTCTGTTTTTTAGATTGAAATCAGTCATTTTGAGTTTTTTCAGAATTTTTATTCAAAAATTGGAAATTTTCATTTTTCAACCATTTTCAGATGCCAATAATTCATAGAGAAAAGCCAAAAATCTTGCGAATATCACATTTTATAGTGAAACAGGCCGAGCTGAATCAATTGCGACCTCGACCAGGTCGCTAGAACACATAGTTTTCGAGATATTTCTGGTCAAAGTACGCTAAAAAACAGCAATTCACTTTCTTCAATTATTTATGAAATACCAACAAGTTATTGTGAAAATATTCGAATATTTGATGACATATTTCTGTTTTATAGTGAAACAGGCCGAGCTGAATCAATTGCGACCTCGACCAGGTCGCTAGAACACATAGTTTTCGAGATATTTCTGGTCAAAGTACGCTAAAAAACAGCAATTCACTTTCTTCAATTATTATGAAATACCAACAAGTTATTGAGAAAATATTCGAATATTTGATGACATATTTCTGTTTTATAGATTGAAATCAGTCATTTTGAGTTTTTTCAGAATTTTTAGTCAAAAATTGGAAATTTCCATTTTTCAACCATTTTCAGATGCCAATAATTCATAGAGTAAAGCCAAAAATCCCGCGAATATCACATTTTATAGTGAAACAGGCCGAGCTGAATCGATTGCGACCACGACCAGGTCGCTAGAACACATAGTTTTCGAGATATTTCTGGTCAAAGTACGCTAAAAAACAGCAATTCCCTTTCTTCAATTATATGAAATACGAACGAGATATTGAGAAAATAATCGAATATTTGATGACATTTCTGTTTTTTAGATTGAAATTAGTCATTTTGAGTTTTTTCAGAATTTTGATTCAAAAATTGGAAATTTTCATTTTTCAACCATTTTCAGATGCCAATTATTCATAGAAAAGCCGAAAATCTCGCGAATATCACATTTTATAGTGGAACAGGCTGAGCTGAATCGATTGCGACCTCGACCAGGTCGCTAGATCACATAGTTTTCGAGATATTTCTGGTCAAAGTACGCTAAAAAACAGCAATTCACATTCTTCAATTATATGAAATACCAACAAATAATTGTGAAAATTGAAAATATTCGAATATTTGATGACATATTTTTGTTTTTCAGATTGAGATCAGTCATTTTGAGTTTTTTCAGAATTTTTATTCAAAAATTGGAAATTTTCATTGTTCAACCATTTTCAGATGCCAATAATTCATAGAGAAAATCCGAAAATCTCGCGAAAATCACATTTTATAGTGAAACAGGCCGAGCTGAATCGATTGCGACCTCGACCAGGTCGCTAGATCACATAGTTTTCGAGATATTTCTGGTCAAAGTACGCTAAAAAACAGCAATTCACATTCTTCAATTATATGAAATACCAACAAATAATTGTGAAAATTGAAAATATTCGAATATTTGATGACATATTTTTGTTTTTCAGATTGAGATCAGTCATTTTGAGTTTTTTCAGAATTTTTATTCAAAAATTGGAAATTTTCATTGTTCAACCATTTTCAGATGCCAATAATTCATAGAGAAAAGCAAAAAATCTCGCGAATATCACATTTTATAGTGAAACAGGCCGAGCTGAATCAATTGCGACCTCGACCAGGTCGCTAGAACACATAGTTTTCGAGATATTTCTGGTCAAAGAACGCTAAAAAACAGCAATTCACTTTCTTCAATTATATGAAATACCAACAAGTTATTGTGAAAATATTCGAATATTTGATGACATATTTCTGTTTTTTAGATTGAAATCAGTCATTTTGAGTTTTTTCAGAATTTTTATTCAAAAATTGGAAATTTTCATTTTTCAACCATTTTCAGATGCCAATTATTCATAGAGAAAAGCCAAAAATCTCGCGAATATCACATTTTATAGTGAAACAGGCCGAGCTGAATCGATTGCGATCTCGACCAGGTCGCTAGAACACATAGTTTTCGAGATATTTCTGGTCAAAGTACGCTAAAAAACAGCAATTCACTTTCTTCAATTATTTCAGTATTTCAGATTGAAATCAGTCATTTTGAATTTTTTCAGAATTTTTATCAAAAAATTGGAAATTTTCATTTTTCAACCATTTTCAGATGCCAATAATTCATAGAGAAAAGCCGAAAATCTCGCGAATATCACATTTTATAGTGAAACAGGCCGAGCTGAATCGATTGCGACCTCGACCAGGTAGCTAGAACAAATAGTTTTTGAGATATTTCTGGTCAAAGTACGCTAAAAAACAGCAATTCACATTCTTCAATTATTATATGAAATAAAAACAAATAATTGTGAAAATTGAAAATATTCGAATATTTGATGACATATTTCTGTTTTTTAGATTGAAATCAGTCATTTTGAGTTTTTTCAGAATTTTTATTCAAAAATTGGAAATTTCCATTTTTCAACCATTTTCAGATGAGAATAATTCATAGAAAAAATCCGAATATCTCGCGAATATCACATTTTATAGTGAAACAGGCCGAGCTGAATCGATTGCGACCTCGACCAGGTCGCTAGAACACATAGTTTTCGAGATATTTCTGGTCAAAGTACGCTAAAAAACAGCAATTCACATTCTTCAATTATATGAAATACCAACAAATAATTGTGGAAATTGAAAATATTCGAATATTTGATGACATATTTCTGTTTTTCAGATTGAAATCAGTCATTTTGAGTTTTTTCAGAATTTTTATTCAAAAATTGGAAATTTTCATTTTTCAACCATTTTCAGATGCCAATAATTCATAGAAAAAAAAACGAAAATCTCGCAAATATCTCATTTTATAGTGGAACAGGCCGAGCTGAATCGAGTGCGACCTCGACCAGGACGCTGAAACACATAGATTTTGAGATATTCCTGGTCAAAGTACGCTAAAAACACCAATTCACTTTCTTTAATTATATGAAATACCAACAAGTTATTGTGAAAATATTCGAATATTTGAAGTCATATTCCTGTATTTCAGATTGAAATCAGTCATTTTGAATTTTTTCAGAATTTTTATCAAAAAATTGGAAATTTTCATTTTTCAACCATTTTCAGATGCCAATAATTCATAGAGAAAAGCCGAAAATCTCGCGAATATCACATTTTATAGTGAAACAGGCCGAGCTGAATGGATTGCGACCTCGACCAGGTCGCTAGAACACATAGTTTTCGAAATATTTCTGGTCAAAGTACGCTAAAAACAGCAATTCACAATCTTCAATTATAATATGAAATACCAACAAATAATTGTGAAAATTGAAAATATTCGAATATTTGATGACATATTTCTGTTTTTCAGATTGAAATCAGTCATTTTGAGTTTTTTCAGAATTTTTATTCAAAAATTGGAAATTTTCATTTTTCAACCATTTTCAGATGCCAATAATTCATAGAGAAAATCCGAAAATCTCGCGAATATCACATTTTATAGTGAAACAGGCCGAGCTGAATCGATTGCGACCTCGACCAGGTCGCTAGAACACATAGTTTTCGAGATATTTCTGGTCAAAGTACGCTAAAAAACAGCAATTCACATTTTTCAATTATATGAAATACCAACAAATAATTGTGAAAATTGAAAATATTCGAATATTTGATGACATATTTCTGTTTTTTAGATTGAAATCAGTCATTTTGAGTTTTTTCAGAATTTTTATTAGAAAATTGGAAATTTTCATTTTTCAACCATTTTCAGATGCCAATAATTCATAGAGAAAAGCCAAAAATCTCGCGAATATCACATTTTATAGTGAAACAGGCCGAGCTGAATCAATTGCGAGCTCGACCAGGTCGCTAGAACACATAGTTTTCGAGATATTTCTGGTCAAAGTACGCTAAAAAACAGCAATTTACTTTCTTCAATTATATGAAATACCAACAAGTTATTGTGAAAATATTCGAATATTTGATGACATATTTCTGTTTTTCAGATTGAAATAAGTCATTTTGAGTTTTTTCAGAATTTTTATTCAAAAATTGGAAATTTTCATTTTTCAACCATTTTCAGATGCCAATAATTCATAGAGAAAAGCCAAAATTCTCGCGAATATCACATTTTATAGTGAAACAGGCCGAGCTGAATCGATTGCCACCTCGACTAGGTCGCTAGAACACATAGTTTTCGAGATATTTCTGGTCAAAGTACGCTAAAAAACAGCAATTCAAATTCTCCAATTATTATATGAAATACCAACAAATAATAATTGTGAAAATTGAAAAAAATTCGAATATTTGATGACATATTTCTGTTTTTTAGATTGAAATCAGTCATTTTGAGTTTTTTCAGAATTTTTATTCAAAAATTGGAAATTTCCATTTTTCAACCATTTTCAGATGCCAATAAATCATAGAGAAAATCAGAAAATCTCGCGACTATCACATTTTATAGTGAAACAGGCCGAGCTGAATCGATTGCGACCTCGACCAGGTCGCTAGAACACATAGTTTTCGAAATATTTCTGGTCAAAGTACGCTAAAAACAGCAATTCACATTCTTCAATTATATGAAATACCAACAAATAATTGTGAAAATCGAAAATATTCGAATATTTGATGACATATTTCTGTTTTTTAGATTGAAATCAGTCATTTTGAGTTTTTTCAGAATTTTTATTCAAAAATTGGAAATTTTCATTTTTCAACCATTTTCAGATGCCAATAATTCATAGATAAAATCCGAAAATCTCGCGAATATCACATTTCATAGTGAAACAGGCCGAGCTGAATCGATTGCGAGCTCGACCAGGTCGCTAGAACACATAGTTTTCGAGATATTTCTGGTCAAAGTACGCTAAAAAACAGCAATTCACATTCTTCAATTATATGAAATACCAACAAATAATTGTGAAAATTGAAAATATTCGAATATTTGATGACATATTTCTGTTTTTTAGATTGAAATCAGTCATTTTGAGTTTTTTCAGAATTTTTATTCAAAAATTGGAAATTTTCATTTTTCAACCATTTTCAGATGCCAATAATTCATAGAGAAAAGCCAAAAATCTCGCGAATATCACATTTTATAGTGAAACAGGCCGAGCTGAATCAATTGCGAGCTCGACCAGGTCGCTAGAACACATAGTTTTCGAGATATTTCTGGTCAAAGTACGCTAAAAAACAGCAATTTACTTTCTTCAATTATATGAAATACCAACAAGTTATTGTGAAAATATTCGAATATTTGATGACATATTTCTGTTTTTCAGATTGAAATAAGTCATTTTGAGTTTTTTCAGAATTTTTATTCAAAAATTGGAAATTTTCATTTTTCAACCATTTTCAGATGCCAATAATTCATAGAGAAAAGCCAAAATTCTCGCGAATATCACATTTTATAGTGAAACAGGCCGAGCTGAATCGATTGCCACCTCGACTAGGTCGCTAGAACACATAGTTTTCGAGATATTTCTGGTCAAAGTACGCTAAAAAACAGCAATTCAAATTCTTCAATTATTATATGAAATACCAACAAATAATAATTGTGAAAATTGAAAAAAATTCGAATATTTGATGACATATTTCTGTTTTTTAGATTGAAATCAGTCATTTTGAGTTTTTTCAGAATTTTTATTCAAAAATTGGAAATTTCCATTTTTCAACCATTTTCAGATGCCAATAAATCATAGAGAAAATCAGAAAATCTCGCGACTATCACATTTTATAGTGAAACAGGCCGAGCTGAATCGATTGCGACCTCGACCAGGTCGCTAGAACACATAGTTTTCGAAATATTTCTGGTCAAAGTACGCTAAAAACAGCAATTCACATTCTTCAATTATATGAAATACCAACAAATAATTGTGAAAATTGAAAATATTCGAATATTTGATGACATATTTCTGTTTTTTAGATTGAAATCAGTCATTTTGAGTTTTTTCAGAATTTTTATTCAAAAATTGGAAATTTTCATTTTTCAACCATTTTCAGATGCCAATAATTCATAGAGAAAATCCGAAAATCTCGCGAATATCACATTTCATAGTGAAACAGGCCGAGCTGAATCGATTGCGAGCTCGACCAGGTCGCTAGAACACATAGTTTTCGAGATATTTCTGGTCAAAGTACGCTAAAAAACAGCAATTCACTTTCTTCAATTATATGAAATACCAACAAGTTATTGTGAAAATATTCGAATATTTGATGACATATTTCTGTTTTTCAGATTGAAATAAGTCATTTTGAGTTTTTTCAGAATTTTTATTCAAAAATTGGAAATTTTCATTTTTCAACCATTTTCAGATGCCAATAATTCATAGAGAAAAGCCAAAATTCTCGCGAATATCACATTTTATAGTGAAACAGGCCGAGCTGAATCGATTGCGACCTCGACCAGGTCGCTAGAACACATAGTTTTCGAAATATTTCTGGTCAAAGTACGCTAAAAACAGCAATTCACATTCTTCAATTATAATATGAAATACCAACAAATAATTGTGAAAATTGAAGATATTCGAATATTTGATGACATTTTTCTGTTTTTTGAATTGAAATCAGTCATTTTGAGTTTTTTCAGAATTTTTATTCAAAAATTTGAAATTTTCATTTTTCAACCATTTTCAGATGCCAATAATTCATAGAGAAAATCCGGAAATCTCGCGAATTTCACATTTTATAGTGAAACAGGCCGAGCTGAATCGATTGCGACCTTGACCAGGTCACTAGAACACATAGTTTTCGAGATATTTCTGGTCAAAGTACGCTAAAAAACAGCAATTCACATTCTTCAATTATATTATGAAATGAAATACCAACAAATAATTGTGAAAATTGAAAATATTCGAATATTTGATGACATATTTCTGTTTTTTAGATTGAAATCAGTCATTTTGAGTTTTTTCAGAATTTGTATTCAAAAATTGGAAATTTTCATTGTTCAACCATTTTCAGATGCCAATAATTCATAGAGAAAAGCCAAAAATCTCGCAAATATCACATTTTATAGTGAAACAGGCCGAGCTGAATCAATTGCGACCTCGACCAGGTCGCTAGAACACATAGTTTTCGAGATATTTCTGGTCAAAGTACGCTAATAAACAGCAATTCACTTTCTTCAATTATATGACTTCAAATATTCGAATATTTTCACAATAACTTGTTGGTATTTCATATAATTAAAGAAAGTGAATTGGTGTTTTTAGCGTACTTTGACCAGGAATATCTCAAAAACTATGTGTTTCAGCGTTCTGGTCGAGGTCGCACTCGATTCAGCTCGGCCTGTTCCACTATAAAATGAGATATTTGCGAGATTTAACTTTTTTTTTTACTATGAATTATTGGCATCTGAAAATGGTTGAAAAATGAAAATTTCCAATTTTTGAATAAAAATTCTGAAAAAACTCAAAATGACTGATTTCGATCTAAAAAACAGAAATATGTCATCAAATATTCGAATATTTTCAATTTTCACAATTATTTGTTGGTATTTCATATAATTGAAGAATGTGAATTGCTGTTTTTTAGCGTACTTTGATCAGAAATATCTCGAAAACTATGTGTTCTACCGACCTGGTCGAGGTCGCAATCGATTCAGCTCGGCCTGTTTCACTATAAAATATGATATTCGCGAGATTTTCGGATTTTCTCTATGAATTATTGGCATCTGAAAATGGTTGAAAAATGAAAATTTCCAATTTTTGAATAAAAATTCTGAAAAAACTCAAAATTTATTTTTTATTTATTCATTTATTTATGAACTAACAAGAGTAGAAGCTAGAAGCTTATAAACTCTTTATACTAAAATTATACATGAATACATAATCATGAAAGTAATTGCTTAATTCTAAAATAAATACTAATGAGGATTGAATCAGCTATATAAGCCTGTCGTAGAATTTACATGAGTAGGAAATGTTGGGGAAATATGTGTGGGTTATCATTATAATGTTTGTCCAAAGAATTCTTGAAAGCATTCAGGGATGGCGCTGAGACTACGTTAGCGGGCAAACTGTTCCAGAGCTGGAAGGATCTGTTGAATAGTGTGTATTCGCGTACACATTTTCTGAATCTTTCGCGTTTCAGTTTGTATGGATGACCGCGCAACCTTTCACTCTCATTCACTTCGAACATGCTAGATAAGTCTACTGTGTACCGATTTGTTAGGATTTTATAAATTTCGATCAGATCGCCTCGAGTTCGTCTCCAGTAATGAGTAGGCAGGTTTAAATGTTGCAGGCGATCGGCATACGATTTTTGATTCAGTCCGTTGATGATTTTAGTGGCACGGCGTTGGACACCCTCGATTAATTTGATATCGCGAATCAACCACGGTGACCAGACAGGAGCAGCAAATTCCAAATGAGGTCTGACATAAGTCTTGTATAAATTACACATGAGTGTAGGAGAAGGACTATGAAAAGTTTTGCTGATAAGGTATAACGCACTATTTGCTCGTTTCACTATTTTGTTGACGTGTTGGGACCAACCCATGTTGCAGGTGATTGTCACTCCGAGATCGATTTGTTCGTCCACTACAGGCAAATCCGAATTGCTGAGGGTGTACCTAATTCTGGGATTATTGCTACCCATATGCAGCACCATACACTTCGCTGAGTTCAATGGTAGTTTCCATACAGAGCTCCAGCGACTTATGGCAACCAGATCTTCCTGTATGGTTGTTCTGTTATTGGTGACTTGGTTGAAAATTTTCAGATCGTCTGCGAAGAAAAGTGAGAATGATGATATTTCTCTTGCGAGGTCGCTGATGTAGAGTAGAAACAGAGTCGGACCGAGCACAGATCCTTGAATGACTCCACTGGTTACCTTGTTTCTGGTTGATAATTGGTCACCAACTCTAACCGAGAAATATGAGCTGCTCAGAAATGACTTTATCCATCTCAGTAGATTACCTCGAATTCCAAAGTGGTCCAATTTCCTGATGAGCAAATCATGTGGTACCTTGTCGAACGCTCTGCTAAAGTCAAAATAGACTGCATCCATGGGCAGCCCATTGTCAAGAATTCTTGTACAATAGTTTGTGGCTAGAAGCATGTTGGAGGTAACTGATCTTTGCGGTAGAAATCCGTGTTGGTTGTTCGGAATAATGTTGTTCCTGGATGCGAATTCTAATATTTCTTTAGCCATGATACGCTCCAACACTTTTCTTGGGACGCTGGCTGTATTAATTGGGCGGTAATTCTCAGCAAGGCGTTTGTTCCCTTTTTTGAATATTGGGGTTATATTGGTTAAGGTCCATGATTCAGGTAACTCATTGGCTTGAAGGCTATTATTGAACATGATGGAAAGGGGTAAGGCTAGCTCATGTGCACAATTTTTTAACAATAATGGGTGTATACAGTCGGGTCCGGGTGACGAATCAGTGTTCAGCTGCAAAAGATAGGAAAGAACGATTTCTTCAGAGATGTTGACTTGGTCTAGGGATTCCTCAACTCTAGTTGATTGATCGATTGGGATTACATCGTTTGTTATATTGTCATTGAAGTTTATTACGAACTCTTCTGCAAATAAGTTGGCAACTTGGTGGGGATTTGTTATCAGGATATTGTCTTTCTGCAGAATTGGCGTGGTAACCTTAGCCGACATTTTTTGCCTTACGTAGCTGTGAATCGCTTTAGATCCCCTGGTCAGGAGACTCTCCTCGTATTGGCGTCTAGCTTCTCGTAACTTGTTAGTCACTTTATTAGCGTGTTGTCTATGCTGTTGATAATTTTCATCTGTTGGTTGTCTTTTATAAAGTTGCCACAGAGATTTTTTTCGCCGGATATCCTGATTTATGTTTCGGCTTACCCAGGGTAGGCGCGTTGAACGGTGTTGCTGAAGTGGGCAGTTTGAGTCCACCTGTAGATTCAAATTTTCCTCTATGAATGATCATTGTTCGCCTGGGTTCAATGCTGCCAGCTGTTCTTGCCAGCTGATATTTGCTAGGTTAGACCGAATATTTTCGAAATTTGCTTTCCATATGCACCTACGAGGTTTTCTGACAATTTTTGCAAGTAATAATTGGATGTTTGCTAGAATGCACCCATGATCAGACTTTCCAATTGGAGGTAAGTACTCAATATTGGAAAATAGGTTTGGATCGTTCGTGAGGATCAAGTCAAGTAAAGACGGTATTTGCTCTCCTCTGAAGCGCGTTGGTTCAGTAACTAATTGTTCTAGCCCTGTCGAAATTATCGTATCCAGAAATAATTCCGCTGATACTGTTCTCATTTTTAGCGTATTGTTGGTCCAGTTAATGGCAGGAAAATTGAAATCCCCCATTATGACAAGGTTGGAGTACGTTTGATTCAGTCGGCGTATTACACTAAACAATTCGATATCGTCCTGCAGAGCAGAAGATGGTGGACGGTAGACGACTATGAGGATAATTGTAGAAAATTCTGATACGATTTTCAGGCCTAAAATTTCTATATTTTGGAGTGATATATCCAAATCGATGATTTTGGTTGGGCAGAATACTGTGTTTTTCACATATATTGCTACTCCACCCCCTCTGCGGTGGACCCTATCCTGCCTATATAGTACATAATTTGGCAAGTCTACCAGACCTGATGGTATATCTGGCTTGAGGCATGTTTCTGTAAGAATTATGATATGCGCATTGACTCTGGTTGTTATCTGTAGAAGTTCGTTATATTTTGCGTTGATTGAGCAGATGTTAGTGTAAAGGATAGGGCAATTGACTACTGGGAGTTTTTTGAATCGGTGGCGAAGCTCGATTTGACAATCTGTGGAATTCTCTTAATATATTTAATTGTTAGGTTAGGTTCACCGCTATCCATTCTCCTCTGTAGCTCACTACGAAGATCTTGTAATTCCTTCATTTGTGTTGGGGTTAGATCAGATTTTATGTTGGATTGTGGATAGTTGGGTTTTGACTTGTTTTTGTTTTTAAGTATCTCGAAAGCGATCTTGCTCTCCGTAAAACTCACTTTGATGGGTCTGGTTTTTCCATTGGTGGGCTTTCCGATGCGGGTAATTGATGTGATAAGGGACTGGTACCCATTCCTAATTATAGTTACGATGGACTTTACATGATTTTCATCAGTGATAATGCAGTTGGTCTCAGGGATACCAGTGATCATTATGTTTTTCTCCCGCTCCATGCGGTCTCTAGATTCTGCACAAAATAGGTTCAGATCTACTTCTTTGGGAGACACCATTCTGGAACTAGCTGATTGGAGTTCAACTAGCTGCGTCTCAAGGTTGGTTCTTTTGTCTTTCAGGGCAGAAACTTCAGCTACACAGTCCGTAATTGATTGGCTGTGGTTCATCAACGTTTCTTTAATGTTATGTATGCTCTGGTTGCAGACTGATATCTGCGTATTCAACTGGGCAAGTTGGTCCATTATCTGTTGAAAATGTTGGGTGTTCAACGGTCCTGGCTTTGAATTCGAGCTAGACATGCTTTGGGAATACTCCATCGTTTTCTTCCGACAAACTGGGCAGTACCAATGCCCCTCCAAGTCGAGAGTAGGCGTATCAGCGCAGCTTGTATGATAGGCATCTTCGCAAGTGGAGCACTGTATTTTAGATTTGACCGCATTAGATATAGGTGCTCTGCATTTCTTACATGGTGCCATCTTCGAGCAGTTGCTGGAATTGCTTCACACGTTGTTTCTTGTTGATTTATTAAAATAGCACTCGAAACACTGTAAATTCGGTTAATAGTGTTGATGATCAGCTGATTGACTGTTCACGTCGACTTCACGTTCACAAAAATGACTGATTTCAATCTAAAAAACAGAAATATGTCATCAAATATTCGAATATTTTCAATTTTCACAATTATTTGTTGGTATTTCATATAATTGAAGAATGTGAATTGCTGTTTTTTAGCGTACTTTGACCAGAAATATCTCGAAAACTATGTGTTCTAGCGACCTGGTCGAGGTTGCAATCGATTCAGCTCGGCCTGTTTCACTATAAAATGTGATATTCGCGAGATTTTCGGCTTTTCTCTATGAATTATTGGCATCTGAAAATGGTTGAAAAATGAAAATTTCCAATTTTTTGATAAAAATTCTGAAAAAATTCAAAATGACTGATTTCAATCTGAAATACAGAAATATGACTTCAAATATTCGAATATTTTCACAATAACTTGTTGGTATTTCATATAATTAAAGAAAGTGAATTGGTGTTTTTAGCGTACTTTGACCAGGAATATCTCAAAAACTATGTGTTTTAGCGTCCTGGTCGAGGTCGCACTCGATTCAGCTCGGCCTGTTCCACTATAAAATGATATATTTGCGAGATTTTCGTTTTCTCTTCTATGAATTATTGGCATCTGAAAACGGTTGAGAAATGAAATTTTCCAATTTTTTGATAAAAATTCTGAAAAAATTCAAAATGACTGATTTCAATCTGAAGAACAAGAATATGACATCGAATATTCGAAAATTCTCACAATGACTTGTTGGTATTCCATATAATTGAAAAAGGTGAATCGCTGTTTTTTAGCGTACTTTGATGTGATCTAGAGACCTGGTCGAGGTCGCAATCGATTGAGCTCGGCCTGTTTCACTATAAAATGAGATATTCGAGAGATTTTCCGCTTTTATCTATGAATTATTGGCATCTAAAAATGGTTGAAAAATGAAAATTTCCGATTTTTTGATAAAAATTCCGAAAAAATTCAGGACGACTGATTTCAATCTGAAGAACAAAAATATGAAATGGAATATTCGAACATTTTCACATCAACTTGTTCGTATTTCATATAATTAAGGAAAGTGAATTGCTGTGTTTTAGCGTATTTTGACCGGAAATATGTCAAAAACTATGGGTCCTAGCGACCTGGTCGAGTTCACAATCTATTAATAATAATAATAATAATAATAATAATACTTTATTTTCTTTGTGACATGCAGTTACATGTATAGAATTGGTCAAGGACGATTACTAAAGCCAAAACTAACTAACTTAAATATAACTAAAACTAAGTCTTCAAAATTCATGTATGGAGTAAAATCCACCATTTATTAGGTATTTCCTAAGACATTGCTTGAATGCTTTCAATGTAACACATGATTTAATGTCGGCCGGAAGTTTAGTTCTTGAAAATGGCACATGTAGGTCATTTTGCTGTCTTGTGTTGATAGAATGAATTTGTTCGTTTGTTTTAAAAGAGGTTATGTTAGAAAATATAAAAACACATACTTCAAAAATATACAAACACGGTAAAGTTAAAATTTCATAAGATTTAAAAAAACTTCGACGACTAGTGGTACGAGAAACACCAGCGATACAACGAATTAATTTCTTCTGCGAGATGAAGACATCATTGAAACAAGTGGATGATCCCCAAAAGCACGGCTTCGCGGTTTTACTATAAAATCAGATATTCGCGAGACTTTCCGCATTTTTCTATGAATTATAATAATAGTATCAATAAAAATAATAAAAATAATATGCTTTTGGGCTTCGGCCTAGCTTCTTAGGTAAGGCACCAGCCGTTCGATATCTGAGGTAAAGCAATGTCGAGCGCGGTTAGTACTTGGATGGGTGACCATTTGAGGAAACGCCGCGTAAGCCTGTACATCTGTAGCGGAATAGCATATTATAGCTACAGCTACCATATCAATGAGCACAAGATATGGTATGGATATGCCGTCCTTCGGAGGGGACGTTAAGCCGGCGGTCCCGAGGCCATGGATGTTGGGCTCGTTAAAGATCCCTACCTCTGGCTGGAACACAAGAGGATTCGGCAAAATCTCCGGTTGGGGGTAGTGTGCTTACTGGCGTCGGTGTTCAGCCTCAGTAGCAGAAACAGGCCGACGTTAAAGAAACAAGAAAAAAAATGCTTTTATTCATACGATTGATATGGTAATAACAATAAACAGAAATAAGTCCTCCATAAATTATGAACATAATCATATGAAAGGGCGGAATTCATTCACCCCTATCCAAAGACACTGGTATCTGCTCTTCTTCCCATTGTTATTTTATTATCATTATTAAAAATAAAAATTTCCAATTCTTGGTTCAAAAAATTCGAGACGACTGATTTTAATCTCAAGAACAGAATTATGTGATCAAATGGTCGAATTTTCTCACAATAACTTGTTGGTAATTCAATTAATCAAAGAAAGTGAATCGGTGTTTTTTAAGCATGATCGTTGATCTCAAAAACCGTGTGTTCTAGCGACATGCTCGAGATGTTAGTCGATTCAAGACGGCCTATTCCTAGGAAATGAGATACTAGCGAGATTTTTCGCTCTTTTCTAGGAATTACAGCATTATCGATCTAAGTCACATGTTCAAATAGCACATCATACACCTAGGATGTCCTAGGGACCAAAATGGTATTTCAAATCCAGAGACAAAAAGTTCATAACCCGAACAACGAGATGGCTATTATTTGTCGGGGGATTCAGAAACACTTTAGTCTTGAGGTGTATATACTATTTTATGGACTTTAGCATAGGTAGAACGTGAAAAATAACAGTAAAAATCAAATTCCACGAAACGGTAGGGTTTTTTTATCTCTTGGATATCTCACTATGGTGATCCAGATTTTGGGCTAAAAAGAGGTACTTCTAATCCCTAGGGATTCGAAATAGGTGATACTTTGAATCCCTAGGGATTCAAAGTACCACTTATTTCCCCAAAAATAGTGATTTGAAGTACCTTTCAAATCTTCGAAGCGCATAACATTAATTTTTTTTTATTTTTTGTTCAAAATCCTGGGAAAATTCGGGAAGACTGATTGGAGATCTTTCAAAACTGAACATTTTCTCGACGGCAGAATACTAACTTGGTATTTCAGATGTCATCCACCATCACATCCACTATACATATATCCTTTAGAATGAAAACAATTTATTATTCCAAGTTAAAAAAATTGTGATATTCCAAAATTGAAGTTTGAAGGATATATTCAGGGTGAAAACTCTACCGGAATAATACTGGGCATTATAGAGATCATTGAATATATCATTCACTTTATATTCATGAGAAGAAATCAATTTTATATTCCATGTCTTTCAGTAAAAACATCCTCTAATAGTATACTATTCCGTAAAAAATCTACTCCTCTATTTTGATAAAACGCATTGTAGTGTCCATAATGATGTTTGTCTCTGGGAAACTGATCGTATTGATTGCTATTCGGTAGAAATCGGACTACTTATAGTTGAGATATAGAGGGGGCCGTTTAAAAAGAGACACGCTGTATAATTTTTAGCATATATAGGGACATATTCCCGTTTGGCAACGTTGTTTTTCCTGGACTGAATGTGTTCTATATATGATATTTTCTTCAAATTTGGCCACGCCCCTAAACCCGCCTTCTGGCCCTAATGTTCTCACTTCATATCCAAATATTGGTGAGACCATTTGGTCCCGGGACTCAATGTGTCAAATTGGCCTCAATGAACCTATTCTATGCCAAATCTGGGCCTCAAAGTGTACGAAAAAGGTATATATTTATATATATATATATATATATATATATATATATATATATATATGCAAAACGTCTTATACACCTCCAAATATTATACTCTGTGAACGAACACGCCTCAAAAATCGGAGGCGACTTCGAAAAATCGGAGGCCAAATCGAACACCTGTGTATATCTGATTCATTCGCATGGTTACCTACTGGAAGCCATAAAAACGAACTTTCGATCAGAGGCCATTTCGTCAGTCACACACATACAGTTACACGATGTAGTTCACTGTAGGTACACTAGAGGCGCCACCGTTTAATACACATATACACTTTGAATAAATGCTCCAGCCGAATGAGACTCCACATGGTTTGATGTCAATAGACACCCAACATATGGCAACATTGTTCGGAGGTAGATTATTACGGCGAGTTCAGATTTGTATGTATAATTCAGAATTCACGTTTTATCATTTTGGAATGTGATTTGGATTCCGAAAATGCTGAGGACCGTTAATATAATAGTTTACTTTCTCATATCATGAAATAATGAAAACGAAAATGAGTTTTGTAATTATGATCCGATTCTATTAAAAATTGGTATCTAGGGGTTTTCGGGGTCGAAGATTATGATTCTTTCATCAAAGTTGGAAAATACAAAATGGCGGTTCCAATATGGCGGACGAATTTTGTAATTATGATCCGATTCTATTCAAAATTGGTATCTGGGGGTTTTCAAGGCCGAAGATTATAATTCTCTCATCACAATTCAAAAATTCAAAATGGTGGCTCCAATATGGTTGACGAGTTTTGTATTTATGATCCGATTCTGCTGAAAATTGGTATCTGGGGGTTGTCGGGGTCGAAGATTCTGATTCTTTCATCAAAATTGAAAAATTCGTGATAGCGGCTCCAATATGGCGAACGAGTTCTGTAATTATGATCCGATTCTATTCAAAATTCGTATCTGGAGGTTCTCGAGGTCGAAGATTATGATTCCTTCATCAAAATCAGAGAATTCAGAATGGCGGCTCCAATATGACGGACGAGTTTTGTTATTATGATCTGATTCTATTCAAAATTGGTATCTGGAGGTTTTCGGGGTCGAAGATTATGATTCTCTCATCGAAGTTGGAAAATTCAAAATGGCGGTTCCAATATGGCGGACGAATTTCGTAATTATGATGCGATTTTATTCAAAATTGGTATCTGGGAGTTTTCAAGGTTAAAGATTATTATTCTCTCATCAAAATTCAATTAATTCAAAATGACGGCTCCAATATGGCGGACGAGTTTTGTAATTATGATCCAATTCTACTAAAAATTAGTATCTGGGTGCTTTCGGGGTCGAAGATTATGATTCTTTCATCAAAGTTGGGAAATACAAAATGGCGGTTCCAATATGGCGGACGAATTTTGTAATTATGATCCGATTCTATTCAAAATTGGTATCTGGGGGTTTTTAAGGCCGAAGATTATAATTCTCTCATCACAATTCAAAAATTCAAAATGGTGGCACAATATGGTTGACGAGTTTTGTATTTATGGTCCGATTCTGCTGAAAATTGGTATCTGGGGGTTTTCGGGGTCGAACATTTTGATTCTTTCATCGAAATTGGAAAATTCGTAATGGCGGCTCCAATATGGCGAACGAGTTCTGTAATTATGATCCGATTCTATTCAAAATTCGTATCTGGAGGTTCTCGAGGTCGAAGATTATGATTCGTTCATCAAAATCAGGGAATTCAGAATGGCGGCTCCAATATGACGGACGAGTTTTGTTATTATGATCTGATTCTATTCAAAATTGGTATCTGGAGGTTTTCGGGGTCGAAGATTATGATTCTCTCATCGAAGTTGGAAAATTCAAAATGGCGGTTCCAATATGGCGGACGAATTTCGTAATTATGATCCGATTCTATTCAAAATTGGTATCTGGGAGTTTTCAAGGTTAAAGATTATTATTCTCTCATCAAAATTCAATTAATTCAAAATGACGGCTCCAATATGGCGGACGAGTTTTGTAATTATGATCCAATTCTACTAAAAATTAGTATCTGGGTGCTTTCGGGGTCGAAGATTATGATTCTTTCATCAAAATTAAAAAACTCGTGATGTCAGCTCCAATATGGCGAACGAGTTTTGTAATTATGATCCGATTCTATTCAAAATTCGTATCTGGGGGTTCGTATTTCTAGAAGAAACAAACTACACTGCCTTATGTCCTGGCCATGAGAGTTATCGATTTTGGAAGCGTGAAACTCGATTCATGATTTTTCTCAGTTCTTTAGTATAGATTTCTCTCATATACCACCAGACTGTGGATGACAGTAACCTGGAGCGAACTTCGTCTGCTCCACCTGCATCATCATCACCTCCAGAATCGAATCCAAACGACGATATAGCGACGAATAGATCAAAGATTGTAGAAATTAACCTCATCTTATGGTCATCTTTATCCTCAGACATCTGATGAAACCTATAATTCTCTTGATGGTTGAATTCTGCACCTCAGTAGGCATCAGGTATAGATCTATGTTAGTTGATTCAGCCTTTAGCGATCTAGAACGTCGCATGCATGAACAAAGTATGGATTCCGGCAAGTTTGAGTCAACACTAGGCCTATTTTTTTGAGTGATACCAGAGAGGACAGTGCCTCACCTCTGGTTTGCCAAGACTCAATAATTGTTGATGACCTTGTTCTCATTGACCTAGAATTTCTCAGCAGTAGAAGCTTGTCCCACAGTAAGTCTGAGGATCGAAGGATACAGACTATGCACCTTTTTTCGCTAGGCGATCAGCTGCCTCGTGCCCTGGAATCCATGCACATAAACGAAAAGTTTCAATAGTTTGAAAAGTTATTATCGATGTTTCATCAGTATCTATGAACAATACCTATATCAATCAGAATTATTTCAACGTAATTATAACAAGTATAATTATAGCGTATAGAAAAATCAACTTTCCATGTTCCCCCCACTACTTATAATACGAGAACAAAACTATGATCCATTCATATGTTTCAGAGCTTCCAAAAATATAGGTGAATGGTGAATTGGAAGGAGTGGAAAAGATGAACTTGTCTGTGACGATTACTACCAGCATACGTCTCCACGTCCGAGCAATCGAATATACGATTTTCTCGTCTATTCACGAACTCGACATGAGCTTTATAGAAAACTCAATGTTTTTTAATCAGTGTATGATGTGTTGTCTCAAGTTATGGTAGATTATGAATTATTAACGAATAGCCGACCAAGAGCGCTATTTGGTAAATTTTTTAACTTGCTCTAGCTCCTCACTCACTAGTATAACATTTACGAGCAAAAACAATGTATGTAAAGAACTAGTTCGCCTATGGCTGACTCACCTAGAACTGGTCAACCTGACGCTTGCTGAGGGGGAAAACTTGATGGTCAAGAGTTTCCTAGCTTCCATCAGATGTCTGGGGATATATAGATGACCATAAGATGGGGAAATCCTTACAGTAGGAGACTGATACCATGAAAGATCCAGTTCTGGAGGTGGTAATGGTGCAGGTGGAGCAGATTGTGTTCGCTCCAGGGTACTCTCATCTCTATCTGACGGTATATGAAAAAAACCTTCTTCTTGCTCAGCTCAGGTATATCAAGAAGCAAGTGTGAAGAATATTATTGAACCCAGTTGATGTGAATATACCTAAACTACTGTTACAAATCAAAAAACGAGTAACACGCTGACGAGAGAAATTAGTCACATAGCAAAATTTTCTCCATATCAGACAATGTATTTTGTTTTTTCTAGGAATGCGTGGAACTACAAATGACGAAGAACACTACTTCTCTGCAAGATGAGTAAATTTGGTCAATATTCAACTTGCTCTAGCACCTCACCCGTTAGACCTTCATTCATGAACAGAAAGAATTATTTATATAAATTTTCATTTACTTCAACTTTTTATGGAACGGTTTTATCAAACAATTCATAGTTTCCAAGTAACGGGTACAAAGCTGAACGTAGTGCGAAAATTTCTCTGTTTTTTTTGCGAATATTTCGAAACGCTCCAGGAAATTTTGTTTCCAAACTTCAGATCCACATTCAGAATCTCCAGTAGCATATGGTACCGCAGAGAAATCGACTACTTGATTTTTTTCACGATCGTTTTACTGAGCTATACATACATACATACTATTGATCACTTTCATAATTTCAAAATGTAAATTGTATTTTTTAATCCACAGCTAGACTCCACTGTTCAACATCATGTTCTTGTAATAAATTAACAAAGCCGATGGCCATGGGCGAAACCTTTTTATAAATTCCTACTATTTTAATTCTACAAACGGATCCAAAACCCAAGAAGCCTCCCAAAAAACTATTTATTCATGAAGTTATTCATTCGACATGAAATAACACGAATTCATCACAAATTTATCACTACTATTTTGTTTCGAGAGGTTTTCGAAACAGTAAGTACGAAAGTAGATATTGAAACAATATGATACAAAAAGCAACAAGTGGCAGTCATATCCATCCCTGCTCCTTTCATGTATCGGCAACACCGCTGGAGGTGAGTACTGCATCTACATATCTTGAAATTATACAAAAGAGGCCACTGAGACGTTTCGTGTTCCGGAGCCCTATTACATTTGAAAATATGGCAAAAAATTGTATATAAGAAAAAGTTCGAAATCATTACCCCTCTCTTGATGCCCTTTGTACTATGACCTCATTCATTCAAATGGAACACAAAACACACAGAAATCTGCTTCCCTTGAGGTGGAGGCCTGGTCGCCTTATAGATGTATGGAGGTGAGTAAGATACCTGTGCACGTATATATATATATATATATATATATATATATATATATATATATATATATATATATATATATATATATATATATATATATATATATAGTAGAAGGGTAGTCGTTGCTGACTAGTTAGGTATCAACTAGTAAATAGTGAGGTTTTGCAGCAAGTAAAAGAGAACTCTTTGAAGATTATCCAAGCTTTCGGAATTTAATTGATTCCATCATCAGGGCATACTACAATAATTATTGTCAGTGATAATATAAAAGTCAAAATTAAATTGTACTTACATCTACGTGAGGATGATTACTATGATGTTAACAATAATTTTCAAAAATGAATTGTGATACATTATCCAGGAACGAAGTTGTTTGTGAAGTTATAAAACAATTAAACAATTAAAATACAACAGTAGTAAAGTTACAATCACACATGTTAAAAACTTGAACTTGAACTTGAACTTGAGCTAGCTAGTCATGGACACCATGTGGCCGGATATGAAAAAATTAATGAATGAATGACAATTGAAATTAGGTTCAATTGTCATTCATTCATGATGTATCACAATTCATTTTTGAAAATTATTGTTAACATCATAGTAATCATCCTCACGTAGATGTAAGTACAATTTAATTTTGACTTTCATATTATCACTGACAATAATTATTGTAGTATGCCCTGATGATGGAATCAATTAAATTCCGAAAGCTTGCATAATCTTGTAAGAGTTTTCTTCAACTTGCTGCAAAACCTCACTATTTACTAGTTGATATATATATATATATATACGTTTCAATCTCTTTTTTTTTATTGTTTTCAAAATCAGTTCGTTTCCATACATACCGATGATTTCCAAAGTTTCGATATCCTTAAACTGAAGGGAATCTATAAATAGACATTTGAGATTATTGAATACGCACATTATGCTCGTGTCTTTGACGATTTAAGTTTTCATTGTACAGCTTGCTTTATGACATCCTCAACAGGTAACTTTTCCCTTTCGACTTTATAGTTTATGCTGTGGAGAACTACTGAGATCAGCATCATCAGGAGTTTTGAGTTGAACAAATGGTACGACCAAGTGGTTCAAACAAGAGCGGTTCAGTGGCTTGAAGTTGATAAAGTCCAGGTAACATCGTAACAGGTATGTGTACTATGTTTTTATTCATAAATAATAATAATTAATGATACTATTTTCATTTATTTTTCAATTTTTACATCTTCTTTATCTTCTGGAACGATCTTATGTTACAAAAAAAATCAAAAGTTGGGGTCGTTTCCACACAGTGTTCATAAATGAACAACAATGGTAGATTTCGGGAGAAAAACACTACTTTCCTGGCTAATGCCCCAGCAGTGGATTACATTCTCCTGAAATCTGTGCATCGACTCGTATAAACGAATACGGATATAAGTGTTTCTTTCCTGAATGCCTATTGATTTTGACCTAGCCAGGCCATGCTCCAGACACCTACAGACCGGTTTCGAGTTCTTAGGACTCAGCTTTTTCAGCGTAGAGTCTACTAACTTCCTAGTTGGGCGTCGATCCGACTGGAACGCTCTGTTCCATTTCCGTTTTTTGTGACGGCTCGGGAGAAATATGTTATGGTTATATTTCTACTATTGTGCGACCAGACCACTCTCCAGACACCTACAGACAGGTTTCAAGTTCTTTGACTCACACGATCTTATGTGTTCTATCACGAACATGCTCACTCTTTCGCAATCATCGCAACAACATTAACAATCGCCTGTGAATACAGCAGCACCATATCTTTATAATTTTCATAACATTCACATTAAGAAACTAGATTCTTGGTATAAAAATTGATCAATTTCAGTGATAATAATAAACATTTCAGAACTTATGATCTCCAGAAGTTCAAGAAAATAAGTACCTCCTTTCCCCTCCACAGGAACGCACGATGTTCTTCGAACATTATAGGGATCTCTTTTCGTGCGCTTCAAGCGATAAAAAGTGGATATACTAAAATACCTATAGACCAAACACCTAAAAATTAAACCCACCCCTCTCCGTTAGAAGCCTAACGTTGACCCTTTTCCGTATGTTTTCCATGGTCTTACCGAAAACAGCATTATTCATATGTTTGAACAGGTTTTTTTCAAATTCATTCTTTGCCTGTTCACGGAGGTCAGTGTTGAGGTCAATATAGGATTTGAGCCATGGTGATTGGCGCAATCTGATGATTCTTGTTTTATCTTCATGAATTTGTTCATCATATCAGTGAAAACGCTTATACTCTCCATCAGTTTCTAAAAATAGCTATAGTGGAACATTTTCCATAATATCTTCAATTCTGGATAGTTCAGAAATGAAGACATACATAATTCCTTCGATTTTTCGAGTTCTAGTTATTTCTATATTTTTCTCAGGTTCTATTTTATCACTTGAATATCCTCACCAATATTGAAATCACTAGTGTAGCTGTCCAGTATAGTGGTAATCCTCAACCCAGCTTGAGAAACAAACTAATTTAAGGACAATGTATATTTACATCAACTAAAATTTATAAATACCTGATGTGTGTTCAGATCAATTCACATAAAAATCGAAATGTTACATTTGTAATGAAAGAACTGTCACAAATACGTCTCACAATGCAACACAAATTATTTTCACTTGATTAAACCACTTACACTCAAGATTGGTATTTTGGTGCCCCAGGCCTTTTGCATTTGGGAACACTAATTTTTGTTGATTCTATTCTCATACCTGATGGAAAAAACACCCATCTAAGCCCTTCCCCAAATTTGCTGATTACCCAGTATAATCCTTGACATGTATTCTGAATAGAGCTCTGCAATCGGTTAAGAAAGCAGCAGGATCCTTATGTTTCAAATTTGAGATAACTCCAGTCCGAATTCTACTATTAAAAGCAGATTGGGAGTCTTCCCAACGAACTTTGTACCAAGCAGTTTCCTTTCTTGATGCAAGTCCGGCTCCCTTCTTCTGAAGTGCTTTCATCTGGTTCCGGAGAGTTTTCAGATTTCGTAGGCAAGCTTCGAGATGCTGCTTCTCACCGAGCCCTGTTGAGCCGCTTCATTCCTTGTCCGCATTCTCGTATTCCTTCCTGTGCAACTTTCTCATTATAATTCGGAGTTAGAATCCCCAAAATGCAAACAGCGACATTTTTTCACAACTTGAAAAATAACAACTCTAATTGTTGATTCATCCAACACCTTTGAGCTCTGCTATTGAAATCTGCCTGGAAATATCCCATTTTAGCATTTGAGGCTCAATCCTCTACTTTTTTTTGTTGCATTTTCGCAAAACCAACTAGTTTTCCATTTATACATACATATATGATCTGAATAATATCATTATTGTGGAAATATTTTCAAAAGGATTAACGATGGGTTTGCTCCAAGACTGAGTCCCAACCCCAGTGGCGGATTTTTCCATCTAAACCTTGAAATATTTTCATATTTTAATGAACTTTATTTGTACACATACTGAGACCTTGCGTGTCATGCTCTACTGTAGTTTCAGATTACATCTCATTGGTGAAACGGAGGACCAGCTGTTGAAGTATCGGATGCATGATGATGATGAGAGAACAGCAAGCCAGCAGTAGCCAACCATGTCAGATTTATGCACAATTGATCGTAAAACAGAAGACAAGCAAGCAACGTTGAAAATCATTGTTCGAGTAAGCATGCGCATGCGCATGCGGTTTTGCTCTAAATGCTGAGAATATAGGGGCCAGAGGTGAATATATTTTATTTATCAAGATAATGTGGGACCTGTCTATCAATCTTGTCATTTGTCACCTTGACATCATTTTTTTTTGTAAGATGTCGAGTGTGAATTAAAAATTTAACGTGATTCAAAGAAATACAATTTATTTCAACTAAAATACCAAACGACCTCTACACAATCTATGCTCTAATTTTATTTCATCTGCTTTCCTGGAGCTTCCTTCTATCATTCCACCTCTCCTCAGAATGTCAAAGCTGCTGTCATCTCTTGGTGAATACCGAGTAGTTTTATGGCCATTCTGAATGTGAGATGAATACTTGACAGGACACAACTCCTGGTTTTGTTTTGACTTGGTTATCTTCAGACATGTTGAATTTGAACGCTTCATAGGTACTTTAACGTCAGCCAGTTGTTCAAGCGCCAAATATTTACTTCTCACAATTTCAGCTAAGTCCACAATTTTTTTATGTCTATCTTCGATTTCATTCTCACAAGGATCATCCGTGATAGCATCATTTTGACTCAACCGCTGACCAATCTCAGAATTCGACTGGCTTTTGGACAATAATTGGTGATCACTATCAATGGAGTTCGACTCATTTCGTTGACCGATTTCAGTGGTGATCGATTCGTTTTGGGGATTAACCAGGTCGTTCCCTTTGTGCTTTCTCGCCAAATGTTTTTTCATGCTATCCAATCTTGTGAATTTGTCCACACAATAATGACAATTGAGAACTTTTTCGTCATGACTATCCATATGCCGCTTCAATCCATAGGCCCACTTGAATTTCTTGTTGCATTGCTGACAAGCAAACATCTCAAGACGTAATATATTTTTCTTCCTACTATGATGTTAACAGTATGAAGTCAGGACAACAACTGACATCTTTATAAACCCGACACTAACCATACCGTCACACCATTCACACCGCCATTCACACAGCCATGCACACCTCCACACTACCATTCACACCGCCATTCACCCTGACACACCGCCATTCACACCACCACCACACCGCCATTCACACCGCCACACTGCCATTCACACCGCCACACTGCCATTCACACCGCCATTGACTCCTGTCATACTACCACTTAGTTAGCCCTGTCACTCATATAGAGTGAAGTTTTTTTTTGTGACGCATGCGCACACCTCTTTCAAACTGATGGCCTATTTGATTCTCGAGAATTTTTACAACACTTGCAACTCACATTTTGTTTCAGTTTCACCACTTTCAGTTACTTCCAACCAGCACCGTACAACAAAAGAGGGCCACGACACCATTGAAATAACAAGAAGGGGAATATAAGACATACAGAAGGGCAATGAGGTGTGTTGCTGTCTGTACGAGAAGCCTACGAGCCCTACCGCTGAGGTGTGTTACTGTCTGTGAAAGTATGCGGAGGCTAAGAAATCTATGTGCCCTGATGAAATGTGAAGGGTGGGTTGTTTGAAGAGCAAAGTAGGTAGGTAGTGCAATGTAGTTGGTTTTCGTGAGTATAGTCATCATTTTCTTGAGTACGTCAATATTTCAGTGTACAATATCTTATTTCTTCGAACAATTCAGTCGAAGTCTGTATTTCCATGCTGTTATTATTCATGTTATCTCGGAAATTGGCTATTTTCTCAATACACACACACACACACACACACACACACACACACACACACACAGAAAACCGCGCCGAGGGGCAGGAAATCGTAATCTCGGGCTGTTTCAGTCACCTATAATGAATTATTAAATATTCGAATACTTTTCCTTCTAATCTTCTACGAACTGAAAATGCCAATGTTATACAGGGTGGCTCGAAAAGAAATTTTTTTTTTTCAGTGGGGCACTATATGTATAATATTCCTAAGTGTTCATTATCCCTGCCAATATTAACATGGCAGATATCGTGAGATCATTGGTATATATTATTATATATTGTTGTACGAGTTAAAACATACCATAGAAAGAATAAATAAATTTGCTATACCGAATGTCTGAAATGGAACATAACCTCGAAAACATTGTATCGTTTGTCTAGTATTGATGTATGATAGCGTTTTTTTTTTTTGGTCATCTGTCAAATGTCAGACAACAGGCCATGAGTGCCCTATGTGAGTTTGTATTGCTATTCAAACAACCTGTATATCAAACGGATACTCTATCATACGTATGTTTTGCTGAGTGTACCTGTGAGACGCCCTATTTCTTATCGCTATTGCTAACTCAAACATCCAGTATATTTTTTTCTTTAATTGCTATCCAACTCAAACGCCCTGTATATATCATGTTATAGCGGGTAGCCTTTATATGTAGGTAGTCTACTCTTCGGAGAGGTATAACGCCTTTTTGGGTTCACTTCATTTTATATTTGACTATCTGAAAAAAGATGTTTCTTTAGTTTTTTGAACTACCATTTATTTTCAATTTTCTAGTTCGGCTACCACAAAAGCGTGTTTTCAATTATAATATCACGAGAGCTTCAATCATTTCCGGAATTTTTTTCGGAATCACGAATATTTTTCGAATATTTGTGTTCAAGGAAAAAATCCCAGATATTGATTGAAGCTAATGTGGTATTCGGTGAACAAATTTTACATTGAAATATTATATTGCAAGTATACCTACTTTATATTATATAGTAAACTGTTGATGAATGATTTTTATTTATTGACTCATAGAATTTACTCGAAATAATCTGAAGTTGAAAGTGAATGTCATTCAACCTATGAACGTCAAAAAATTTCCAGTCTGATTCCATGCTCCGTCCCCCAAGGAGAAGGAAAAATTTCCAAGAAATTTGTTTGGTTGCTATGGTAACGATAAGGAATACAGGCTTTGAATTGATCGAAAATGTTTGGTGTAAAATTTTATATACTAATTTTCGATAAAATCGGATCAGGATCGCTTATCCCGTCTGCCATATTGTATTCGCTATATTGAATTTTCCAATTTTGATGGAAGCATCATAATTTCCGACCGAAAAAACCTCCAGATACCAATTTTGAATAGAATCGTATCATATAATCACAAAACTGGTCCACCAGATATTGGATCCGGCATCTCAAGTTTCCCAATTTTGAAAAAAAAAAATATTCTCCAACATCGGAAACCTCCAAATACAAATTTTGAGTAGAATCGGATCATGATCACAAATGCCGTCCACATATTGTATCCGCAAATTGAATTTTCCAATTTTTATGAAAGCATCATAATCGCTGACCAAAAGAAAACTCAGATACAATTTGATTTGATCCGGATCCTAACTAAAGAAATCTTCCGCCATATTGTATCCGCCATCTTGAATTTACCACTTTCGACGAAAGAATTATAATCTCGGACGTCAAAAATTCTAATAATCCAGATACCTATTTTAAATAGAAGCGGATCATGATAATCACAAAATTCGTTCGCCATATTGGATCCGTCATCTTGAATTCTCAAATTTTGACGAAAGAATTAAAATTTCTGATTTCGAGAACCCGCAGATAAGAATTTTGAATAGATTCGGATCATAATTGCGAGGTTCGTTTGTCATATTGGATCCGCCATCTTGTATTTATCATTCTTGACGAAAGAATCATAATCTGCGACCAATATAACCATAACAAGAATCTTATAATGCATTGCCACCCGATATTAACGACTATTCTTGCAATATTATATGCAATTCAGATTAATATAGATTTTCTATTATATTTTCGTCAATTAAAAGTTCTCTCAGTGTGAAAATTATTCATTATTATTCATGTCATTTCTTTTTCTTTTTTCTCAGAGATAACATGATATAAATCACATAACAGGGTGAAACAAATAAGTCCATGAAATAATGAAAGTACATTAAAACATAACATTCTCCCATCCAGTAATTGACCTGGGATATAGGCAATTACTTCTTCACTGGATGTGACAATAAGTCTTGATACATGTCGTCGATATACAGTTTGATTGGAATTCTTCACATCAACTATTCTGATTTTTCCATCTTTTGCTGGGTAGACTTTGATAACTACAGCTTCCTTCCATGAATTTCGAGGTCCATCTGGATCAACCATGATGACGATGTCTCCTACTTGTATTCCTTTTCCTCCGCTGTCTTGAAACCATTTACTACCATGTTGGCAAATATTCTTTCGTCCATCTTGACCAGAACAAATCTGCTAACCTCTGTGTGGCTCTCCAGCAGGACATCAAGTTCAGATCTTTCTCCACAGTTTCAGTCAATGGCGGAGAAATATGAGAGGATCCAATGAGGAAATGATTTGGTGTCAAACTTTCTGCATCGTCCGAGTCAAGTGATACATGAGTCAGTGGTCTAGAATTTAAGATACTTTCACATTCTGAAAGTACAGTCCGGAGTACATGTTCTGGTGGATATCTTGATTTCAAAATATCCTTCATTATCTTCTTGATACTCTGTATTAATCTTTCCCAGCTTCCACCAGTATGAGGTGCTAGAGGAAGATTGAAGAAAAAATTGATTTTCCTCGTCGCACTAAATTTTATTTTTTCATTCTTCTGCATTATTCGAAATTCTTCTGTTATTTCCTTTTCAGCACTCTTGAAACATGAACCATTGTCACAGTAGATTTCGTCTGGAAAGCCTCTTCGACAACCGAATTGCCGTAGCACATTAATGAAGGAATTGGTACTCAGATCATGAGCTATTTCCAAATGAACAGCACGAGTCGTCATGCATGTGAAAATAGCCCCATTCCTCGTTTCCCGGCTTCTTTTCACTGTGACTTCCAATGGTCCAAAATAATCAATGCCTGTTTTCATGAAGGCTCTTATTGTCGGTTGGATTCGGCATTCTGGCAGTTGTCCCATAACTGGAATCTTCGGGGTTGCACGTCGAATTTTACAAAGCTGACAACTATTCCAGATACTTTTTACTGTTTGTCTCATTCTCAAAATCCAAAATTGTTGTCGTAAGTTATTTATAACGATTTCTTGGCTATGATGGTGAACATTTCCGTGATATTTGTGAACAATAAGTCTCGTGATTTTATGTTGTGGAACTAGAATTATTGGATTTTTTGTTTGTGAACTCAGTTTTGATTTTTGTAATCTTCCAGCAAGTCTTAGAAGACCATCTTCTTCCGATAAATAACAAGTCAATGTACGAAGTCTAATACCTGAGGAAAATGATTTCTTTCTTCTCAATGCAGCAACTTCTTCAATGAAAGAATCATCCTGTACTTTCTTGAAGAGGAGATTTTCGGCTCTGTTGATTTCTTCTACTGATAGTTCTCCTTCATTTGTGCATCTTCTGTTGATGATATCGATGAATCTCAAAACATAAGATGTGGTTCGAATTAATCGCTGCCATTTCGAGAATCGATTGACGTCAGGTATCAGTGAAACTTCTTTCAACGAAATAACGAATATTTGTTCTATATGTTTTTCTTCCGAATCATCTGGGTTGATACTTAAGTCATTATTCTTACTTTCAAACTCTCTCGGCCAGTCTTCAGGGCATTTCTTCAGAAAATCAGGACCATTTATCCATCTCTCACTGTCCCAATTAGTTTTTCGTTTGGTGGCATCATCAGCTGCATTTCCTTTCGAATTCACGTAGTTCCATTCGCTTACATTAGTGATATCCTTTATTTCTCCCAAACGTTGAGCTATGAAGACTTTGTATCGTCGTGCTTCTGAACGTATTCATTGCAGAACTGTTCTTTTTGAGTGAGTGTCCTAGGCGAGCACCCATCAAAGCTCCTTGTAATTCCAGTCTTGGTTTCGATAAGGGTCGTAAAGGCGCTACTCTTGTCTCAGCAGTGAGGAAGTTTGTTTGAATAGTTTGATCTTCTTGAATTCTGATATATGCGACTGCTGCGTAGCTTGTCTCAGATGCATCGCAAAATACATGTAACTGTATATCGCTACAAAAACGATTCAATGTGAAATACTGCCTAGGAACCTGGAATTTATAGATATTCTGCAGATCAGAAAACCATTTTTGCCATTGATCATTGAGAGCGTCAGTGATATCATCGTCCCAGCCGATCTGGCTTCTCCAAATATTCTGTAGAATAACCTTTCCTTGCACGATGAAATTTGCTAAAAATCCCAGTGGGTCGAAAACTGACATCACAATTTTTAAAATGTCTCTGTTTGTTGGTCTTCTGCGATTTTCTAAGATATCTTTGTTGATTTTATTGAATTTCGTCTGAAAACAAAAGGAATCTTGTACAGGATTCCAATAAACACCTAGAATTCTTTCGACGGTTTCTTCATGATTGCCCTTCAATCTCTTATGTCCTTGTGCTATAAGTTCTGCATCTACGTCCTGAAGTACTCTGTTTTCATTAGCAATCCAATTGCAAATAACAAAACCACCTTGTTCATGAACATATATGACTTCCCGAATCATTCTTAGCCTCATCCAGTGTGTCAGCATTTCCTAAGTAGTCGTCCATATAATGGTGATGTATAATAGCTTCTGCAGCCTCAGGAAAAGTATCTGCGTGGTCTTTGGCATTTCTGTTCTTTGCCTCTTGAGCGAGACAGGGACCACATGTTGAGCCAAAAAATACTACTAAAATTTCGTAAACATCAGGTTCTACGTCACGTTGTAGTCCTCTCCAGAGTATTCTTTGAGAACAACAATCCTCTGCTCTTACTCTCACCTGGAGAAACATTTTCCTTATGTCTGATGTGAAAGCATATCTCTTTATTCAGAAATTGAAAAGTATCGTTTGAAGTGAATTATACAGGTCTGGTCCAGTCAATAAACAATCATTCAGACTGATACCTCCATTTTTTGCTGACGCATCAAAAACGATTCGAAGTTTATTCGGTTTGTTCGGATTGACAACTCCGAATTGGGATAAATATCAGGTTTTATTGGATACTACTCCACTTTCAATCTTTGAGAGTTTTCTGATGTACTTCTTTTCTTCCATTTCTTCGAATTTTCTTGTCTTACTTTCTGGCAAAACTAAGTCTTCCTTCTTCCAAAGTAGTCCTGTCTTATATCTCTGTCCTATTTTTTTCAAAGTATTGTCTAATATTCCAATTCGGACTCCGAAAATATGATCACGTTAGCCATAAATTGAAAGAACTCAACTGGTTGAATATGGGAAATCGTAGGAAGTTACATCTTGCAACTTACTTACACAAGTTAATGTTGACAGGCCCCGAAGATATAAAGAGTAAACTAGTACCCCGGCACCATGTTCATTCTGTTAACATCAGAAGCAAAGACACAATAACCGTTCCCCATCATTCGACAACTCTCTTTCAGAAAGGATTCACTTATAATGCTATTAAATTGTTCAATTCACTACCTACTGAATTAAAAGAATGCAGTAAAAGCGCCTTTAAATATCGCTTCAAACAAAAAATCTTAGCATGCCCTTAGTTCGCACATGTTATCTATAAGTTTGTATAATTCATCAATAAATTTAACTTTAACTCAATTATTCTTGTTTTCCAGTTGCTCACTCACTATTTTGTCACTATTTTTCATTTAATACTGATTACTATGTGGTTAGATGTAAGAATAGCTTTAGCTAAATCTCGCCACTAGTGATCAATAGTACAATTATGTTTTTGTAACCATATATATACATGAATAAAGACGATTTATTATTATTATTATTATTAATATTTGCTGAGCTTTTCTGTCTTCAGGTGATGGTGCTAATTCTTGAGGATTTTCAATCTTTTCTAATTTTCATTGTTCTTTGACAAGGTCATGAAGAACATCCAAGTCATTTATTTTCCTTGTTGAGTCATAAGTTTGGATATGGCAAACTGAATTTGAAGTTTTTTCAGCATATTTCAAATTTCCGTGTATCACCCAGCCCAAGAGAGTTTTGCTCACCGCTGGTCCATTCCAGGGTCCAGGAATCATTTTCCTATTCACCAGAAGTGGCCAGTTATCCTGTCCGATTATTATTTTCGGTTGAACATTATTCATAGAAATAACTTTTTCATTAATGTATGGATAAATTTTGCGCAATTTCTCGACATCTATTGTTCGATAAAGTAAAGATAATTTTGTTGTATGTACGTGACGTAACTAAAAGCATGATCCATTATTTTTACCTTTTATCGTTAAACTGACTATTCTAGAATCATCTTCATGATGCATGACATCTTCATTTGTCCATTGTAAACATGAAGCTTGTTTTGGTCCGTTTGAATCTAAAGAATCTGCAGAATCTTCCTCAATGAGAGTAATGGTAGAAGCATCGTCCAGTAAAACGTATGTTTCAATTTCTTTACCATTATGACATAAAATAATCGGAAGAATTTTCAGGAGAGCGCTCATGTTCGAAATATGGCAGTTGGTTTCAGTTACATTCTGTGGGATCAAATTGACGTTATTTCTAGATGGATTATGCAAAAGTGTGTGATGTAGTCTTTTGCAATCATTTATTCCACACACTCTTTTTTTTTTCGACATTGACGTATACTATGAAAAGGCGTGAGACAAGAAGAGCAAATTTTATTTTCAGTTATCAAGGACCATCTGTCATCCACGGGTAAATCGGTGAATTTGGGACATGAGCTCAATGGATGAATCTCCCTGTTATAACAGAAACATTTTTTGTTCGATATTCTGTCTGATGTTGCCAGAGTAACATCTCTACTGACATTAGATGATTTATATTTTTGTTGTTTGTCAAACTTTGGCAGATTGATCTGAGCAATTGCATTAGCCTTTGTGTCTAACCAATTCGATAATTCAATGAGCTTTATTTCAGGTTTCAATTCAGAAATGTGTTCTACCCACAACAGTTTGTAAGAGGTCGGCAATTTATTCAAAATTTCAGTGATCAACATTGGATTGCGAAGATGATCATTCTCTTTCAAACATTGTACGGTAGCAACAGAATTTTTGATTTCATCCGAAAATTATACAAGTGAGTCCAATTTATCTTCCTTGATTTGTGAAAATTGTCTAATCCTGTCCAATAACATAGAAACTATGTACTCTGCACGTCCAAATCTAGCTTCGAGTAAGTCTATGATTTTGTTCACATTTTGAGGTAGTATGAGTAGAGACTGAACGATATACCTAGCGTTTCCTCTTGAACATTTCTGTAGACGAAATTGATCCTCCTCATTGGAAAAACCACAAATTTTTGATGAATTTCTAAATTGATTAATGAAGTTTGGCCAGTCGAGTGGATTTCCGTCAAATATTGGTAAATCTTTCGGCAAGGATTGTCGTGTCAGAATCTTTGTAATTTGAGAAAGAGTAATTGGATTTTCATGGCGGGAAGTGAAAGCTCCTTCATTTTTATCAGATCTCAAATCTCTTACCTTCTCATATTCTTGTAATTCATGCTTTTTACCTGTGACCACGCTGTACCTATCTCTTTCATCCCAAGTCGAAGCTGGGTCATGTCCGTTATCCCATGGAAGCTGACCGTCCATCCATTCCTCCACTTTTGGTTTAATTGACTCATGTATCGACTCGGACTTAGAATCGGACTCGCTGCTATCATCATCCCCTTCAATTTCTGACAGTTTGAGTGCTAACTGGAGATCTAACTACTACTACTAACTAACTACTAAACATTCCTTGTTCTAATTTCTTCTTTTCTATAGCTGTTTCAATTTCGGCTCTCTTCTTTCTTGATGCTATGCTGCTTCTGCTGCTTCTGCTGCTTCTACTTGCTTTTGACTTAGACTTGGCATCTTCAATATAACTTTTCTCTCCGTCTTTCTTGTCTCTTTAGGTTTCTTGTCTGTCTTCTTCAACATCAACGACTCGTAGTCTACTTTCGCTTGCAGCTTGTCTTGCCGCTTTTTTATCTTGAAGTCGTTTGCTGCGTCGTATGTCTTCTGATTTCGCTTCCATTGTATTTTTACCACAGTGCTGATCAATTCAAAGGTCGAAGGACCAATATTAACGACTATTCTTGCGATATTCTATGCAAGAATAGTATAGATTTTCTATTATATTTTCGTCAATTAAAAGTTCTCTCCGTGTCAAAATTATTTATTATTATTCATGTCATTTCTTTTTCGTTTTTCTCAGAGATAACATGATATAAATCACATAACAGGGTGAAACAAATAAGTCCATGAAATAATGAAAGTACAGTAAAACATAACACCCGAAATATATACACCTGCCAAATTTTAAATCAATCTGTCCGTTTGGAATGGGTCGAAATTGAGTCCAAAGGAGTCGGTTACATACATATATGCATACATACATACATTCAGGGAAAACTAATGAGAAGGTGTTAAAAAATTAAGAAAATACATACTTTCCTAGAACACTTATATCGTATCCTAACTAAAGAGGATCAAATCAAGAAGGGATCACACATCGCAATACTAAACATAATGAAGCTATTGAGTTCAACCGCGAGGCGTGAAGAAGTGAAGGGTGGAAGAATAACTTTCACTATTTCCTGTATAATGATAAAGCCATAAGCTTTCCTTCAGATTGAATATTCAGGCTAATACTCCAGAACATGAATCTAAGATTTGGGCGAAATTTTAGCAAATTTGAACAAGAATTTGAAAAATTACAGGTTGATCAATTCACAATTTTTCTGGCCTGTATTTTTTCCGGTGAGTGTATGAGTGTATGATATGAATAAGATGCTGTTCATCGTGAAAACAATGTTGCGGAATTGCAATTCTCAATACTTTCGTCAAACATCATAATTTATTTCATTTCAATTTTTTCTAACCCTTACTGCTTTCTGAAGGGGGTGATCACCCCCGCTAGCCAACATGGATTTGCACCTGGGAAAAATAGAATGTTCAATATATAACCCCTAGGTTGGTGCTACTCAGAACTGGCCTGATTTCTTCCTAAGTAATTATGGATGTACCTATCGATTATAAATCACTACAGTCGAAATAAGTGGTTCATTCAGTTATAATATGAATAAAAATGAAATGATATACGTATAAGTCATTTTATAACATAACATATTTGCAATAATTTATTGTTCTCGAACGTTTAGAAATTGCTGTGTACATCAACTTCACGAAATATCGACAAGATTTAATGGTTCTTGTAGGTACCTACCAACGAGAAGATTTATTATTTGAATTATATTTATGAACGAATGCATCCCTTTCTGTTCCTGTAGAATCAATAATTCTTGACAACCCTTTTCTATAGTTCACTGTTGAGCTGCGACATCTGTGCGCGTCCTACTAGACTATCTAAATTCACTTCAACGAGTCACTGCAATGCAGTTTCCTGTATCATTTCGATTTCAACCTGATCCGATGCAGAGATGTTCGTTTTTGCAGAGATGTTCGCAGCAAACTCTACTTTAGATTCCCAAGGAAAACTGCCGCCTGACATTCCACCCGTTGAGAGTCGAATGCCCGAAATCGTCTTCCGTCAACGCACCATCAGAAGAATTTTGCTCGATCTCAAAACGAATAAGGCTAAAGGTCCTGATGGAATTCCACCCATTATCCTCAAAAAATGTGCACCAGAATTAACACTGATTCTCTGCAAGTTGTTTACCATCTCGTACAGGTCGGGTATTTTTTCATCATGCTGGAAGACAGCTAGAGTCCAAACAATCCCCAAAAAAGGAAACAAGAACCTGCCCAACAACTACAGGCCCATCGCCCTGTTATCAGTAATCTCCAAAGTGATGGAGAAAGCCATCAATATAGAGCTTATCAAATATCTGGAGAGCTCAGGAATCATCAATGATAGACAATACGGCTTTCGCCAGCGAAGATCTACTGGAGATCTACTTGCCCACGTCACCCATTTATGGCAATCTTCAATAGAAAAACACGGGGAATCTCTAGCTGTCGCGTTGGACATATCGAAAGCATTCGACCGTTTTTAGCACGAAGGACTCCTCCACAAACTACCATCATACGGCTTACCACCTCAGCTATGCCATCTCTTATCGAGTTTTCTTTCAGGCAGATCGCTTCACGTGGTGGTGGACGGTTTATCGTCTGATACCATTGGCATCAATTCCGGCGTTCCACGAGGATCAATTTTGGCACCAACATTATTCCTGCTTCATATCAATGATCTGTTGGGAGTAACAACTTGCCCCATCCACAGCTTTGCAGATATGATAGTACCCTCCATACTGCGTTCTCTTCCAGAATTCCCATTTCTTTCCAGGAAACTAAGAACTCACGTCGCAGGCAGGTCAATGCTGTCAAAGAAGATCTTGCTGAAATCACAGCCAGGGGAACAAAGAACCTAGTTGAATTCAACGCCACCAAAACTCAAGCCTGCATTTCCTCTAGAAAGGCGGAACTCAGTATGCCCGATATTGTAATGTCTGGCACCACCATCCCCACCAAGCCCACCATATCTATGCTCGGTATTTCCATCGGCAACACTCTTTCATGGGATAATCATGTCAGATCCATCGCAGAAGCTGCTTCACAAAAACTTGGATTCTTGTTCCGTGCGAAGAGCTACTTTACACCTCAACAGCTTCTCATGATCTACAAAGCGAAGATACGGCCTGTTCTAGAATACTGTTCCCACATATGGGGTTTAGCACCAAAACATACGCTGATGCTCCTAGATTCCATCCAGAAAAGAGCCATTCGCCTGGTGGGTGACGCCACGCTCACTCACTCTTTGACATCATTGAAACACCGTAGAAAGGTCGGCGACCTTTCACTTTTCTATCGATACTTCCACGGGAAATGTTCTTCGGAAATCTCTGCTATCATCCCTCCACTAGCAATACCAATCAGACGAACAAGACAAGCACAGTCAGCACATCCTTTCGTTGTCAACCTCGAAAGATGTCGAACAGCACTTTATCAAGACTCCTTCAACCATAGAACGGCTAGGCTGTGAAATTCATTGCCTGTGGAAGTATTCCCAACAACATATAATCTCCAAAAGTTCAAAAAAAATTCCAATACCTACCTCTTGTCCCTATCCTTCCTAGGAACGCACGATGTTCTTTGAACATTATAGGGATTCCCTTTCGTGCGCTCCAAGCGATAAAAAAAATTACCGTCCGATGAAATACGGTGTAGACGAGTTACGGTTTCTATGAAATGCAGATCTGCTGAATTACCAATTCTATAGCTACCTATTCAATAAAGAGAATTAATGTTAATGGAATACAGGTTTGACAAATTACTGATTCTATGAAATACGGATCAGATGAATAACCGTTTCTATAAAATACGGGTTTGACAAATCACAGATTCTATGTAATACGGTTGTGATGAATTATGGTATTTATAAAATACGACTCTGACAAATTTCTGATTCTAAGAAATACGAATATGATGAATTAACGTTTTGATGAAATACGGGTTCGATGAATTACTGCCCTAATAGCACACAACGTCCAAGGGACGTCCCTATTCAGTACAATTCACGTCCGAATGTCCCGAACCTAAAATAAGTATCCTTGGGACGTCCCATCCCGTACATATCATGCAAGGACGTCCACGGAATTTCCCAGCTGGTACATCATTTCAGATGTCCTAGAAATAGCGTCCCTCAGACGTCCCACGTGGTACATATTGTAGAATGTCCATGCAAGGACGTCCTTGGCATGTCCCTGATGGGGTATGATTTCAAACGTTTGTTCAGGGAAATCCATCGGATGTCCTGAGTACTACATATTCTGGCATAAGATGCCTCTGATGGTACATTCCTTCGAATATCTCTGCACAGACGCCCTCAATTATTCCAGAATCGTATAACAATCGAAATGTTCCTTAGGGACATCCTTCGAATGTCCCTTAGGGATATCCGTCGGATGTTTCAATTGGTACATGAACTGTACTCTTTCAATGTCCTAGAAATAACGTTCTATGGACGTCCCAGTCGGTACTTTCAATATGTTGTCCCTGCGAGGACGTTAACTTACACCTTGCCGAAGTATGATTGCTCGGAAGCTATAAGTACTCCACGTTAATGTCCTTCACGTAAGTCCATTGGACATCCTTAGGAAACTTTTTGGGGTCCTCCTACGGACCATTAACTCAACTGGATGTCCTAATCAGTTATGCAAGATCTGGTCCTAGAGGGACTCAGAAATATTCAAATTCAAGAATAATTCGTACATCTCTGGGACATTCTATAGACATCCAATTCAGCGTTGCTGATAGGTTGTCCTATGGTTGTCTTAAGGATGTCCTCTGTAGTGCTTTATGAGGAATACTGTAGTAGGATTTAGGTATTCGATGTTTGTCCTCAAGTGGGACACTTGTGCGTCCCACAAACGTCCAATGGACGTCCACGGTACCAAATTCGAACGTCCTATGGACGTCCTAAATGTCCCGACAGGATGTCCTAAAAATATCCAAGGGACATAAGTGTGTTATTAGGGTGTTTCTATGGAATACGTATCCGATGAATTACCGATTCTATACAATACATTCTCTGTAAAATGCTGTTATTACAAAATACGGTTATGATTGATCATTGATTAGATGAAATACGGTTCTGGCGAATTACGGTTTCTACAAATTACGGTTTCGTTGACTTGCGAATTCGATAAGTGTTCACTTTGATAGAATGATGTTTTAATGAATTACGGATCTGAAGAATTGCCGTATACTTCAAAAAAGGCACTCCTGATGAGACTCGATTGCTCTCATGGTTTTGACAAAATTTGCATTTTAGTAATTTTAGAACATAAACAATAATTATCAACAAAAAAACTTTGTCATAACCATGAGAGTAAATCGAGTGTTATCAAGGGTACTTTTTTGTAGTAAATGGCATAGAACTTGATTTTTTAAATGATTGCACCTGTAAAAATTCTACGCCAATGGCAGAAAGAAGGTTTGAGTATGGAATTTGGATTAGGTACTCATTTACTACAAGAAAGTACCCTTGATAACACTCGATTTACTGTCATGGTTTTGACAAAGTTTGTATTTTAATAATTATTGTTTATGTTCTAAAATTACTAAAATGCAAATTTCGTCAAAACCATGAGAGCAATCAAGTCTCATCAGGAGTACCTTTTTTGAAGTGAAAGAGTTGCGCAATTTAAATTTCATACTCAAACTTCTCTTCTTCCATTGGCGTAGGATTTTTAAAGGTGCAATTATATAAAAAATAAAATTCTACGCCTATGTATTATTATCATCCAAAATATTGACACAATTTTTTTCGCTACATAAAACTCTATCAATATACTAAATTTCAGCGAAATCGCATATACCGTTTTGAATTTATATGGAAAAAAAAAATTTTAAAATCGTAACTTCAAGGCCCTCTGGAGCCCAAACGATGCAACTTTGTACTGAGGTAATTTTACTTGAATCGACTTATCTTGGTCTAGGGAATATGTGGTATGTTTTTGTAAAGACCTTCCACAGACACCCTGTATTATTCGATGTGGTATGTGGTTATGTGGTAAATAATTAAAAATAAATTAGTAGCAAAATAACTGACTGAAATTTCAGATAATATCTGTTCAGACTTTCGGTTCTGCGAGATTGATAGAGAAACACAGACATTTCCCATTTCTCCCTTCAAATGGAAAGTTGTAGAATCGCGAATGTGTTGATGAATTTGTAATGAAAGAGTGATAAATTATGGTACATATTACGTTTGAGAAAAAAAATGTTTCGTGCTGTGGTTCTGCTATGTTGATATAAACCTGGCAGAGCCGTTGGTCTTTTGCATCAAATGATGAGTAATACATTCTAGATTGCGGCTATAAATTAGTAATTAATTAGTAATACATTACTATCGCGAGTTCAGAATATTTGATCGGTTCTGCTATTGAACTCTTGTATGGGTATATATTATCAATATAAGGACTTGAAAATATGAATATTTATTGTATATTATCTATTCCAATCACAATTTTCATAAATCTCAAGAGTCGAATTCCTTATATGTAAGTATGTATGTATAATTCGAATTGGATATATGTATATGTAATGCAACTGAATTATACTGTGATAATCAGAAAATATACCTGCAACAGAAATTATATTGTTGAGATTCATTCGTATAGCAGAAATAAGAGTTAGCTAGAAATATTCATGAGTTCATTCATATTGTGATACACAGAATAGTACCTGCCCTGAGAGTTATAATTTACTTTATTTGGATATTCCGACATCTTTCTTTCATTATGATTACGGATTAGGTATGACAATAAATTGGTTATTCTCATAAAGTAACCTATTATTTTCCGAGTTTTTGCTGGAACACCCAGTTATTCACAATAAACTATTTGATTCACTCGTTGATTTTCATTAAAGCACACTGACTGAAGAACACCCTACAGGTTGGCACTACTTTTTTATCGACTGAATCATTTCGTTCAATGTAATGAACACTTTGTAGATGGACGTTTTTTATACGTCCATGGTCGAGACCTATTTCCGCCCAGCCGACTGTGTCACAAGAGTCTCGAGATCATACCCGTGTGTTCACCGAACACGCCCGATCGTTAGTTGTTTACTATGTTTACATTCAGTTCATTGGGGGAGACCGAGATGTAAGCAGGTAGCCATGATACAATGAGTAGGCAGGCAGCTTCTCTCATGCTGTCTCTGTTTTTGTAGTACGGGGTGGGCCACCAACAGTTTTCTTGATCACATTTCAACTTTTTTTTTTCGAATGAATAATAAATATTTGATAGGCATCAAGTGATCTACTGCGAACTATCAGATAATGAAAGCGATGATTTGATTTGCAATAATTCGCTATGTCACGACGAGTCCTACATGTATATAGCGAACCACTCATCGAAAATCATGAAACTATATGTATGTACATATTATATGCTTATATTTTGTTGGCGAGGACGCTCGTTTTATTCAGATTGTTATCGATAATGTTCATCTGCTTCACTAGAAATTATTATCAGTAGTTAGTAGTAGTAGTATAGTAGTAGCAGCTTATTTGTTATTCAAAATGGATGGAACACCTTATATTTTATTACATTTTCCGATTCTTCTAATTGAGCTATGATTTCGTTGATCATGCTCAAGGTATACCTATACGTATGCGTATACGTATACGTATATATATATATATACGTGTGACTGTGAAAAATCGAGTTTTTTTTTGTATCGAAACTATACAATACCTATATTGATTTGTCATAATGGCTTACATGTGTCCCTATCCTAACATTCTATTTACTATCTACTGATGCCATTTACTTGAAACAAATACAGGGTGGATCAGATTTCTGAATTATATAAAAGAAGTACTATAGTATGCCTACTAAAAAAATATATATTTGAAATAAACAAAACAAATATATCACATAAAAAAACACACTCTAATATTCAACATAAAATAAAATTCAATCCCACTGGATGTATTTAAAAATATAAACAGTTTGCATGTCACTTCTAATGGAATCAAACCGTATATCTAACGTAACTGTTCAATTTTCAGAAGCGATAGATATATATATCAACTATGACCAAAGTGAGGTAATCTTCAGTGAAATACACTGCTCGGGTCATGGACCCACCAACATTTCTGGAAAATGATATTCGGAGGCAAGATAGGTTGAAAATCACTTCGGATCCGAAATCAGGACGTCCAATTCACTGACTATTCATATTGTTCCTGAGAAATGTTCAGTTCTGAAAAATCAAATTTCGTTTCAATTTACATGAAAGCACCCCCGTATCTTACGTAAGTATTCTATTCACAGCAGCAAGAAAGATACAATCAATGAGCAGTGTTATATCACTGAAGATGTCCCCACTTGGTCAAAGAGTTTATTCTTGGTAGGTACCTATATCTATATTCTACACCCATGGCTCTTGTAAATTTCAGAATCCTAATAACTCAACAATTACGTAAAATACAGGAGTGTTTCCATTAGATTGACAAATTTGACTCCAAAATAATTCTGGCACGCGCCAATATTCATAACGAGAGAAGCTGCCTGTTTACACGTCTCCCCACCGCTTAGGTAACGATCGGTCGTGATCGGTGAACACACGGGTATGATCTCGAGACTCTAGTGACTGTGTCCGTAGTCGTACATATACCCTTATTTTGAGATACCGCCTTCGACCATTACTCCGAAAACACAACAGAAACTGTGGCCGGTGACTCCTGTTTTCAAAATGATTGAAAAATGTCTCTGGAAAGTATCCATTTTGTTGAGATCTCTTGTTGCTGTTTTGTCCGTTTGGTGGAAGAAAGAACGAATTGAGTATTGTTTCATTTTAATTTCAATGGTATATAAATGCAAACGATATTTCATAAATATAATGAAGATTCGTACGTTTCAAGAGAAGAAAAAGTAACGTTTCGTTACGAATTTAAATTTTCATTCTACGACAGCATTCTACTCGCGTTTGGTATTCTGATTATCAATGATTTAAATGGATATAATCATAAACAGATTCTTCTCGGACAACGTTTCAAATGAGATTTCTTGATTTCTGCTAGAATTCACAAACCTAATCACAGTGTGTGCGGTTGGAAACCGCAAAACCATCGTATGACCACTTAGAAGATAAAATATAAGTAGGAAAGGTTGAGAGACAAATTAAAATAGCTACATTTGTGGGTGATAATCGACTATATAGAAAAATTCTGCAACACAAACATCTATCGGTTATTCGAATTTGGCATTTTCATAATATACTATAGTCTATTCGAAATGTTTCCTCACTGAAGTGGTACTGAAAAAGTCGAAATATCAATTTTTATTCATAATTCATAATCCCAAAACTATCAACTTTTGTGATATGAAACTATCTATCAAACTTCTCCTAAATTCAACGTAGAATCTGAGAATGCGATTTATATTCTAGGTGTCCCATTGAAAAAAATGAACTTCTTTGTCGCTGCGTTTTTTTGAGACACTCCATATGAATGAATCTTAAACCATTGAATAGGGTGAATCAATCCCCACAGCTTATACATTCAACAGTACAGAAACGTGAAATAAAGAAGTCACAAGAGGGGTGACCCCCACTATACTTATCACTTATGTGTAATCGAATAAATTGGTGTTATCTAGATTGAGTGACTTTGTGATGTGATTTTTCGATTTTATCATACGAGCAATGAATCTCATACGAAAAATGACAGTATAAAAATTATTGCGAGTGTCTAAGTGACAGTGACAATCTATCAATGAACGAATTGAATGCAGTGTAGGATGATGCTGAGTCATAGGCATAACAAGGCAGTGAATCAGAGGACATAAGATATCGTCTATAATATAACCACCTATGACACATAGATTCATTCCTGTTCGTATCTTTGGAGTAACAACTCGTCTTGTAGGCAAGTAGTCGGGTTCAGTTAAATAAAGGGTGTTATAGTGTTCGTGTCGTATTCTTATTCGGATACCTCACCCTCCTACACCAGAAGTGGTTACTGTGTTGTGTGTGCTTGTAGATAAAGCCAAGATCCAGGAAAAAACAAACTGGAGAGAGCGTTCCAGATCAACATTGACGTCATCAAGCAGAGAGTACCGAAGGAGATGAAAAAAATCCGAATGGAGAGACGGAACTATGAGAAGAGATTGACATCCCCAGAATCATCATGTATAACTCAGGTTCTTTCATTTTATCTATTATTTCCGAATTTGATCCGAGAACAGCGGATATTGGGAATTATTCACCATCACACTAGAACTTATGAATGGTCAGGTAGTTTCATTGTGTATCGAGTTTTGAATAAATTAAAAAGAACTGCAAAAACGCTTCATCCAGAGCGAGAAAGGTTGGTCAGAGCTTACTTGGAAGGAATGGAGAGAATTATTGATTGATACTTCTCAAAGTACTCGTGATACTTAGGAACTATTAATGGATATTGCCAATCACAGACCACAAGAAGGTGACCCATTGTATGATTCTCAGGTTCAACACTTGGCAAAGATTGATAAATTGAATTTAAATTTTTTCAGCGCCGACAAAATATTACTCGTGATAGGTGCCACCAACGATAAGAATATTTCATCTGTTTTATAAACTTCAGATATAAGTGACCCAAATATCACAGCAACTCATTTGAAAAATGAAGTATATTCTCTAGGAGGAGACCAAACAAAGCACAGGAACACTATGAACGGCCCAAGTACAAGTCATTCACAATACTCTTAGGTGGAATACAACAATGCGGTAAAAACGGGCATGAGAGAAGAACGTGAAGACTCACAGAAAACATTTGTAATTTCATATTCATAATTTCATATCGAGAGAGTTTGTCACGAAAAACAAGAATCCAATAGAAATAACCTCAATACATCAAAACAGGAAACTGTTTGGCATCCAAGAAAAATCGAGAAAGTCACATTAATAAAAAAAAATGAAAATTCTCCATCGAAGTTTCACAAGAAAACTTTCATGAATGGAGTAGAATGCATTGCATTCATAGATTTTGGCAGCGATTGCTCGTTGATATCATGCCTGTTATCAAAGATTTACTACAATAGATCTGGCATCAGGGTATCACCAAATATCATTGGATCCAAAATCAACCCCCCTCACAGCATTTGTCACCCCCGAGGGGCATTATGAATACTTGAGAGCTTCCTTTGGTATAGTCAACTGCCCAGCAGCTTCTGAAAAATTCATGAACGGAAAACTTCAACCCTCACACCAATACAATATCATTCCCTACTTAGATGACATATTGATTTCTTCTTAAACCATTAACGAGAGATTGAAACTTTCAGGTAGAGTCATCAGTATAATGCAAGATTACGGGCTGAAAATAATGATATCCAAATCTGCCTTCCTAGTAAGAAGCGTCACTTATTTGGGATATGAAATTTCTCACAATCAGATCATCCCAAGCAAGTCGAAAATGAAAGTGTTACAAAAATTTTCTTCCCTAAAAAAACCGTCACCAATTGAGACGATGTTTAGGTCTAGTGGGATATTTTTGCAAATTCATAGAAAATGTTGCTCGTAAAACGGCTCCACTCACGGAACTATTAAGAAAAGACTGCCCCTGGGAGTGGAATGAAGTTTATATCGAAATTGCGAATGAGTTGAAGAATAAAATATTTTTCAAGCCAATTATAACGACATTCAACTCAAGTTTACCGACATTGGCCTACACTGATGCCAGTAGAAAATGTTTTGCCGGAATTAATTCGCAAAAAGTTGATAACAAAAAAAAAGAAAACAGTAGCCTTTTTCAGTAAACAAACCACCGACCAAGAAAAAAATTATCATTAATTCGAACTAGAATTATTGGCCATCGTGAAAATTTTGGAACGATCCAAATATCACTTGACGGGATACGAATTTACGATCATCACCGATTGTAATGCGGTCGAGAATGCCATGAATGAACAAAGCATAATTTCAATAATCGCCCGCTGGATTCTGTTCTTAAGGGATTTCCGTTATGAGATCAAACATATGGCCGGCTCACAATCACAGCACGTTGATGCCCTGAGTCGTAATTTCCTAGATGCATTACTTTCGAATGAAATTTTTGTTATTAGCGGAAATGATTATTCACGTGGAGCTCAGGATCAAGATAAAAATATTGAAGAGATAAAAACGACTCTTCTTAGTGACGATGTTCAGGATAACAGGAATATTTTCGAAAATTACGATTCACAAACTGATAACACATAAACGAAGATGGGTGGTGCCAAAAGAATGTAAGTGGCAAATTGTCATTGCCAACCATGATGAAATCGGTCATGTCACTATGGAAAAAATTCTAAAGAAAATCAAACAGCACTATTGGTTTCCTTAAATGAGAAGGTTTGTGAAAAAAACATACAGGCTTGTGTGCACTGTCAATACCATAAATATCTAGGTGGAAAGAAGCCAGACTATCTCCATTCACTCCCCAAGTATGCTCGACCACACCATACTTCACACATGGACCACTCATGGCCATTTGTAGAAACGAAAGTTGGAAATCATTACCTTTCAGTCATAGTAGATATATTGATTTTCAAAATGAATCTACCTCGAAGCAGTTCCTGACACTTCAGCGAAACACGTTGTCGAAAAATTAGACGACTTCTTCTCACTCCTGGGACACCCAAGGAGAATGATAACCGATGCATAAAGAGCTTCCACATCGAAACGGTTGAGAAAGTTCCCTGGGAATAAAGGAGTTAAACTGTTCATAACGGTGATTGGGATGCCAAGAAGTAACGGCCAAACTGAGCGAATGAACGAAACAATTCTGAATGCTCTTGCTACAACAGGGGCAAGTACGGCTTCCGACAATAATTGGGATGTGAAATAAGTACGAATTGAACAAGATATCAACAGCACGCCTGCAGAATTACATTTCGGCTATCAATTGAGAACAGACAATGATGAATTCAGCAGTGACGAAGCCAGTCCAATTGACATAACTAAAATCAGAGCAGAAGCAGTGATAAGGTCAAAGGATAACAAAGCAACACGAAACACTGCCTTCAATGAAAAGATGGGACCTCCGAGAGATATTGGAGTTGGAGATGTAGTATTAAAAAACAATCGAAGCAAGAAGCTTCTTTCAGAGTATCGAGGTCCATTCAAAGTGGTAGAAGTTCTTTCTAATGACCATTATACACTGTGTCCATAAAGTCACCCCCTCCCTGGTTAACTATTGAACGGATGGGATTTTTCTCTTCAATTTTTTTTGCTTCAATGGTTGTTTCAGTGCTACATATTGTTCCAAAAATAAAATATGTATCCTCCAAAATGGCGCCTGGGTGCCATTTTGGAAGTTTTTTTTAGAGTAGGGGGTCGAAAGATACCTCGATTGAAAGGTCTTTCGATTTTCTATATAACCTCAGAATCTCAGACGAAAATATTCATTCAAAACAAAATAGCGGATGATAACGTTTGAAATCTCACACCATAATTCTTTCGACTAGATGGCTTTTAAAGTGCTCGCATGTGATCTACAAATCTCTATCGGCGTACAGAAGAGTTCTCTATCCATGAAGATATCAATAGGGAGCCATTTTGAAGAGAATAACATGGTAGTCAATTATTACCTTTAATCGATTGTCTTTCCAAATTCTGCAAAATTTCAGAAATATTCATTCAAAATAAAGAACAATGTTTATTCCACGTGACTACCATGTTATTCTCTTCAAAATGGCTTCCTATTGATATCTTCATAGATAGAGAACTCTTCTATACGCCAAAAGAGATTTGAAGATCACATGCGAGCACTGTCGAAAGAATTCTGGTGTGAGATTTCAAACGTTATCATCCGTTATTTCGTTTTGGATGAATATTTTCGTCTGAGATCCTAAGGTTGTATAGAGAATCGAAAGACTTTTCAATCGAGGTATCTTTCGACCCCCCACTCCATTGGCCTGGGCGCCATTTTGGAGGATACATATATTTGTTTTTTAACAATATGTAGCTCTGGAACTACCATTGAAGCAGGAAAAAATTTATAAAAAAATCCCATTCGTTCTCAAGTTAACCGGGGGGGAGGGAATGACTTTATGGACACAGTGTAGAGTGAAATATGGGAAGATCAAGTCGCCCCTATGAAGCTGTGGTAGTAAGGGAGCAGATGAAACGTTTCGAGATCCAGAATAATCAGCTATGTGAGAAGGTTGGCCCTCAGACGGCAAAGGTTAGCCCTTAGATGGCATATGGTCGGCCCTTAGATGGCCTGTGTCAGCCCTCAGATGGCATATGTTCAGCTCTTGGATGGCATATGTTCGGCCTTCTGATGACTTATGTTCGACCATAATATGGCATATGTTCGGCCCTTTATGGCCTTTGTTCGGCCTTCTGATGGCATATGTTCGGCTCTGTGATGGCATATCATAATCAGCCAAAGAAGGGAAGTGTTGTATCTCGTGCAAGCTTATCTTGCACGGAGTACAATACTTCCCTTCTTTGATATATGTACAGGTGCACACAGCCCAGCAACCCCCACTCATTATGATCAGCCCAAAGATGGCATAATATGTCAGGCCTCAGAGGGAAATGTTCAGAAAAAAAACAGCAGCCTTTATCGATTAATGCCTTCACCATCACAGGGGAAATGGACATTCGAGGACGAAAGGAACCAGGATGGCCGTGTAGGATGATGCCGAGTCATAGGCATGACAAAGCATTGAGTCAGAGGAGATGAGCTGTCGTCTAAAATATAACCACCTATGAAATGATATTTACTTTTGTTTCTATCTTTCGAGTAACAACTTGTCTTGTAAGCTAGTAGTCGGGTTCAGTTGAATATAGAGTATTTGTGCCGTATTCTCATTCGAAGACCTCACCCTCCTACAGAAAGTAGCAGACAAATTGTTCATACAGATTGTCCAGACATTACGCTCAATGATTCTACAGTGATTCTCAACATAAAAAAATAGCCTAGTTATTGATCATGAAATTTCACTCCTATCAGAAAATCATTGCAAGAATATCAATCTGGGTGATTGATTAGTGTGATAAAATTCAGTATCTTTTATGTCGTTTGACATATCAAATTGTCAATTCTGGAGATTTTAGCAATTGATAAGTTTGATGTTCTGAATTTTCCTTCGCTTGTCTTCCGATATGACTAGACACACTGTGGTTTTCGAATCTCATACGTGACGGTACGTTTTTATGGTAGAGCACAAAAAAGTATATAAAAACCTCGGGATACCTCACCACTGAATACCGCTGATGGGGATGATCATTCCGTTTTCGTACCTGACGGTGACAAGATTTATCAATTATTTAAAATGCCGAAACGAAAATTAGACAAAGAGAAACAAACAAAGAAGCATTTCAAGAAATTGAGAAAGGAATTGGACAAACTCATAGAAAATATATCAGAAGAAGAATTATCTTCCGATAGCTCGGAGCAATCGAGGAATGTTGGTAAGTTCAAAATGATAATGAAATTTATTTTCAGCTGAGCACTTGAATTCAACTCTGATGGTATCGTGCGATCACCTGAAGAGAATAGATAACGTGCGTTATCTCAATGAATTCAGTCAGTTCATACAGAACTGCCCAACAAGAAACTTATTTCCAATATAACTCTGATGGTATCGAGCGATCACCAGATGAGTGAGGGTAACAGGCGTTACCGTAAGTAAAATAAAACTGATCCAGTTCAGATTTAAAGATTCTTCTGATGTTTCTGATGAGGAAGTTGAGTTCATTGATTCCCAGGCCATGGAGAATGGAGAGCAAATTGACCCTCTCGAAATACAAAACATGGCCCCTGTTGAACAAATTTCAAATCCCGAAGTTGTTCAAGTCAATGAGCCCGTAATTAATGATATTGCACTACCTAACTCATCATTCGACCACCCGCAGAAAATTCCGAGGGCGAAGAGTTACATAATAAAATAATCCTGAGATGGACAGCGTAACTCCAACAAGGCCTACCCAAAGATACAAGGGAAGAAATCATGTCTAAATACCCAACTCACAAAAAAAAACTGTAAGGCACTGAATCCCCCAGTGGGGAACGGTGGAATTAGGGCGTGCCTTCCTGACGCTGCAGTCTCTCATGATAGGGTTATGACAAGCATACAACAACGAATAGGACATGCTTTATCTGCCATTGGGTCTATGATGAATCAGATGTGACCCAAGTCCCCTGATGACTCATCTGATACATTGATCAAGTTAGCAGATGCTTCTCAAATTTTAGCAAACGCTCATAACACCTTGTCATTGCACAGACGTTACCACATAGTGCCTTTCGTCAATTCTGAATGCAAAAAGTCCTCCATGGTCGGTTAATATTTATTTGGAAAAGATTTTGATGAATCTTTCAAGAATAAACAAGTGATGAAAAAAAGTCAGTTTAGAAATCGAAAGAATCAATAATACTTTCTTTCCTATTTCGAAGCCAAGCACACCAACAGTGCCTACAACCACTACTCATCCAAGAAAAAATAGAAGAGGAGAGAGGAAGCAGACTTCGGAGGGAGAAATCATCAGACGAAACTCCACTACCAATATCACAGCAGTTCATAAACCAGGTAACTCCAAAATATGCAGGTACCCTCCATGAGTTTCATAAAAATTGGTTGAGGTTTACCAGAGACAAGAGGGTTTTACGTTGGGTCAAGGGGGTGAAAATTCCTTTTCATACATTTCCTCCCATTCAGCGTGATGAACCTATTGTTCATATCTCAAAGTCACAAATTGAAAATACACGAACCCAATTTCGGAGCTTCTTGAAATGGGGTACATCTCGAAATGGTCACCTGATAAAAATCAATACTTATCTTCTTACTTTGTAACAGAAAAACAAAATGGTAAATATAGATTCATTTTGAATCTGAAAAACTTCAATACTTTCATAGGAGGCTCCACATTTCAAGATGAAAGACTCCAGAATAGTTTCAAGGCCATTACACAAGAACTGTTTCATTGCCAATATCAATCTGGAGAATGCATATTTTTGCTTGTAACCGATCTATGGGGACCATAAGAAATATCTGAGACTTAATTTCAACAACAGTTCATTCGAATTTAATTGCTTACCGTTCGGGCTCAATGTAGCACCCTATATATTTACCAAGGTGTTGTGTTAGTTGCTTATTTAAATGACATTCCTTTAATCAGCAAAGATAAAATTGAATGCGAGGAATTTGCTTCAATAACAGTAGTGTTTGAGATCACACGTTGAAAGGTAAGGCCCCCGTCATTCCTTGCTCGCACTAGACTCTCGAAGACTCCTGAGGGTTGCTCGTAAGGGGGCAACCGAATGACGGATCGAACAATTTTAGAACAATTTTGAAACAATTTTAGAAGCTCTGGTACTTTGTGGTTTCATTGTCAATTTAGAATAAAGTAAGTTGGTGCCTACACAAGAGCTAAAATTTTTAGGATCTTCATAGAATACGCAAAAGATGTGCATCATTTCCGGAAGAAAAAATCCTCACTATTTGACAACTGTTGAAGAATTTGATTATCGAACAAAAATATCGAATAAGGGAATGTGCAGTGGTATTTGGCAATTTAGTTGCAGCCTGCCCTGCTATCAATTATGGTTGGTTGCACGTCAAACCTCTGAAAATAGCAAATTTCGAAGCTTTGAGCCAACCTAATCAAAATTATGAGAAATGAATGGAAACTCCAACCAAGCTCATTCATGAATTAGATTGGTGGAATTGAATTTGAACACTCATTAGAAAAAAAAATAAAAAAAGGAAATAACGTTAGAAATCTATTCAGACGCATCAGCAACAGATTGGGGGGCCTTCTGCCAAGGTCAGCGGAGAAATGGGTTCTGGAATTCCGAGGAAGAACAGAACCATATAAACTATCTTGAAATCAAAGCGGCGTTTTATGGCCTGTAATATTCACATCTTGTTCAGGATTGACAATGTTACTGCAATTTCCTGTATTAATCGTTTTGGTAGCATACAATATGCAAATCTTAATGAAATCACGGAATCGTTGTGGGATTGATGTGGATCAAAAAATTATCTGGTATTTGCCTCATACATCCCTTCAACTCAAAACGTAGAATATGAATTAAATCGAACAGCCTACGATCGAATTGTGCAGTATTTTGGCCAACCGGAAATAGATATTTTCGCTACTAAACTGAATGCCAAATGCAATAAATACGTTTCTTGATTTCCAGACCCAGACTCTTTGTCAGTAGACGCTTTCACGATTAGTTGGAGCAATATTTTTTCTACTTTTTCCCGCCCTTTTCTATAACCACCTGAGTCCTGGAAAAAAATGTTCAAGAAAGGGCCTGTGGAATTCTTATAGTTTCAAACTGGCCATCACAACTGTTAAAAACTGTTGAAAAACCTTTTGACACGAAGCCCAATAATTGTCAGACCGAATAAATATTCATTATCATCTCCTTCCAGAAAGAGCCACCCTTTGAACGGGCAAATTTCCCTGGTAGCAGGGAAGTTATCAGGTTAACGTTTGCTGAAAGGGGAATTCCACAGGATGCAATACCAATCATTCTGGAATCTATAACAGCAGGTACCCTCAAACAGTACTCAGCCACATAAAAAAAATATTGGCAATTCTGTATCGACATAAAAACAACCCCCTTACCTATAATTTGTATACTTATATTGAATTCCTGATCAAGGCTATAGAGACTGGCAACTCGTATTCCGTTGTCAACTATCACAGATCAGCACGGAATCTCATTTTCCACCCGAATATCGATGATGAGAAAATAATCAAAGATTGTAAAGGGGAGCGAGCAACATCAAACCCACTGCTCCAAGATATACATCCTTTTGGAACCCGGAACCAGTATTGCGATATCTCAGTTTTCTGTACCCCTAACACTCGATTAGTCTGAAGAAACTTACCTGGGAGTTGGTCATGTTGATAGCCCTTACAACTGCTCATAGGGTCCAAAATATGTCGAAAATAAGATTGGGTGGTATGATTATACATGAGGGAAAATTCGAATTCAGAATATCTGAAAGAATCAAAACATCAGGTCCAAAAATTAGTATTCTATTCTAGCTATTCCTTATTCTAATTTGAAACCAGAGTTATGTGTTGCCACAAATATAGATCACTACAATTAGCAGGTGGATAAAAACGGTATTGAGGGATAGTGGAATCAATACCGAATTATTCAAAAGCCACAGTGTCCGCCGGGGTGAACATTAATAGTATAAAAATACAGGCTGGTCTGAATCATCGAATGAATTTTCTGAATTCTACAATAGACCAGTAGGAAAAGACGATGAAGTACAATATCAAATCTCAATTTGGGAGACTGATTTATATTAAAATTCTAAGACTGAGACTGTCACTATACCTATATAACATGATACCATAATATATACCTAATTTTTTTTTCCAAATAGGTACATATATTATATATTTTTGATGTTCAAATGTAACATTCAATTTACAAGTTTGTTTACCATTTGCTCACCATTTATTTACCAGCATTTTTGAGGTAATATACCAAATAAATCTTTGTTTGTTTTACCCATTTAAGGATCAAAATCACACTGCTTTAAACAGCTACAGTGTGTGTAATTATGTCGGAAGACAAGCGAAGGAAAATTGTAAGATTAATCGACTTACTTGAAGGAAGATTAATCCAAATTTTCCGAGCTTGTTTTCCGACATAATTAGAACCCTTCTCTCCCAGTTATGAACCCCTTAAAAAGTGTGATTTTTCAGACTCAAACGGAATGATCATCCTTATCAGCGGTATTCAGTGGTGAGGTATCCCGAGGTTTTTATATACTTTTTTGTGCTCTACTATAAAAACGTACCTTCACGTATGAGATTCGGAAACTACAGTGTGTCCAATTATCGCTCGGAAAATTTGGATTAATCTTCCTTCAGGTAAGTCGATTAATCTTACAATTATTCATAATAATACTGGGTGACGGAACACTGTTCAGTCTATCGAAGCTCAAGTACCTATTATACCTAAAAATCAGAATGTCTGTAAGTGTATACCGTTTTCTCATTGCACATGCTGATGAGGATAAGTTCTTATGTCTGTTCACACTGGTCATCACCATTTTAATGGGCTCCACTGTATCATTACCATAATGAGAATAAATAAAATATTCACAATTGATATCAACAGATAATTATCAACATTTATCACAAAAATATACAGTAGGAGTATGATTTTTCACAAAACCAATCCTATCACCGCATCTTCATGGTGACTGCGAAGCACATCATTTCATTCCAACCATCGACATTCTAGATTCATGCGAGGAAAGAATTATTCAATTAGACTACTCAACCTCCAGTCAGTTAACGAATCAAGATCCTTGGTTTCATCTTGCTCCCAAGGAAGAGTACGTTGATATAAACTGCAAAAATATGTAGACAACGGATATTTGAATTGCTTCATACAGGTATAATTCAGCTTCACGAAAATTGTTCAGCGTATAGTTGTGAACCCCAATCAGTTACTTATGTACTGCTGTTGAAAATGAGGACATAAATCCATTTCAATATCAGTTAATTGCATCCTAGTAATCCTAATCTGAATTAAACACATTCACAAAAGTAGGGTTGAACAATTTGAATATTCTTGCGAAAATGATTCAGGATATTAACTAATAAGATTTCCAAAAACACCAGTCAGATGACATCATTCCATTCGAAGTCTATAACCTTGCACAATATTCTAACCTATGCGTTGACCATCATTATCATACTCGGCGTTCTGCTGTATGTTTTGGAACCAGAGGATGAACGATACTTCAGATATACGGCACTACACAAATCATGGAATACTGATGATCAAAGTATCACTTGGGCGTGATGAGAGGGGCGTGCGGAAATTCGCACTAGTCCTAGATACGATTTTCACAAAGAAAGGGAAAAATTTCATAAAGTTACACTTCGAACCCTCTACGAGGTATACCATAAATTTATATTCATATAGGTACAATATTTCAGAACAATTTCAAAAATTTTTTAGAACAATGTCTTATTTCATCCCATTCGCTTACTTACTGTATATTGATTAAACACTTTTCACCCAATAAAACGTTGTGAACTCATCTCACTGAGATCTACCCTCCATCATTATCTTCAAGTTTGTATTTAACCTTGGAATAAACCAACTATCTCAGCATTCTAAGTATCATCTAGCTCACCCTATTCAACCCGCAAATCAACAATAATGAACAATAAGGAATCATTTGAGAATCCTGAGTTGATCATTCAATGAATAGCTTCGATAGACAAATGACTTTTTGTAGAATCTCACCCTGAACTTTTTTTCTTCATCTCTTGGATTGAACGGAAATCCTAGATATAGGGTGAGTTGTGAGAGGAAAACAAGAGGAGTACACATTCGATACCTGAGAAATATATTTGATAACTTGAAAACTCGAAATAATCCTTTCACAAGAACTTATTCTTCATTATCTCTCTTCTCAGGTAGCAGAGTGACGTCCAATTGACGTCATTTTTTGGTCATAAAATGACGAAGTGGACGTCCAAAAATGACGTCTGAGAGACCCTATAATGACGTTAAAATGTCACAGCCATATGACGTCATACTTTGACGTCATAATGACGTCGCAGAATGACCAATAAAGGACGAAATAAAAAAAATTAGGAGGTTTATATATATATACGGTATTATCGGTACATGATAATACATACAAACCTTTGATGACATTCATTTTGTAACTATACGTTGTGGTAACTTGGTTGATGGTCCTCCCGGGCGCATATAAGCACAACGTACATCTATTTGGCATGCGGCCTGTGTCTAAGCTTTCTGATTGGTTGATGCCAAATAACAGTACGTTCTGCCATTGTTGAGTCAGAGTCATGTACGTTTTGCGCGTGAATTGAAAATGCATGTGTATGCCAGATAACAGTACATATTGTTGGAGTCGCGTCAGCGCCTTGTACGTTATGGCATTAAATTGAAACTGCAATAACTGCATGGGATATCAAAAATTTATTATAATAATGATAATACAAAATCGAAAATACTCATCACATTCACACATCGATAGTGCGTTCTAAAAACATAAATGTACAGGGTGTCCCACGACAATTAAGACAGGGAATATCTCGAAACTCAAGAGTAGTAGAAGATTGTAATTTTGGGGTTGAATATTATATTACCCTATGAGCTTTACGTTTTCGGTCACGTGACGTCAGATTCAAAATTATTAATGGGACAACCTGTTTATTTTGGAATTACTATGTTCCTCTCGATGAAACAATTCCAACAATCTATCACACTTGTAGCCTAAAACGATTAATTCAAGAACTATACCAGGTACTTCAATATCTTTTGTCCCACGGCGAATACTACAAACGTCTGAAACGAGCAGTTGCCAAATTATTTGAGTTTAGGGTGTCAATGTTTATGTGGGCAATCCTATATTCATTGTGATGATTAAAACGATGCAAAATTGTATTAATCATTCATATTTTATTGAAGAGCGTAGTCAAAAAACTTTGGGACAAAGGATATTGACGTACCTGTAGTTCTCAAATTGATCGTTATAAATAGAGACTACAATTGTAATCGTTTGTTGAAATCGTTTTATCAGGAGGAATGTAAAAATGCCAAAATATACAGGTTGTCCCATTGAAAATTTTGAATCTGACATCACGTGACCAAGAACAAAAATCTCATTGGGCAACGTAATATCGAAAAAAAGGTTCTCAATTGCTTTAATTTTCGACCCCAAAATTCACATGAATATTCCCATGAATTCTTATTGTTCAATCAAACAGTCACGAAAGCTTCCACTCGTGAAATATCTATATACATACAAAGTCGCGCGTGATCGCGCTGAACAATTCCTATTGCTTCTACCCACCCCTACCTCCTCCAAACCCCTAACGAAATCTAACAAAAAAGAATCCTCTGTTACATCAAAACTGTCATAAATATCACCCCACTTTCAGCATAGCACAGCACATAATAATTAATAAAACATTATTACTTAGCTATACTTACGAACACACAAAAAGTTTTAAATTGGGAGCACTTTCACGTACGATCCATTTCGTGTGATTTAACCTAGAAAAATCCCGAACCCACATATCTCATTCTTCTAGATTGTGTAAATTTCCATAAACTGTTATATTATCATTGTTAGTAACTCCATTCGTCTTATATTTGAAAGATTGGGGTAATTCCATATTGAAATAATAATAATAATAATAATAATAATAATCGCTTTTATTGACAGATAATGGTTAACAAAAAAAGGTAACATATAACATCATCTATCAAAAGGCAGAGTTAGCTCTGGTTCGGACTCGGTGTTGAGTCGAACAAGTGCTTTCTTCCACTCAACCTATGGAGTTAGTATTAAACTACGCTGAATAATCTAAAACTATGTTAACAACTGAATATAAATTGATACAATACATTAACTATTAATAAAACTACTCAGAATGATGAATACAAATTGAATAAGGCATGTTAAAGTAAAGAAATAAAAAAAAATAAAAAAATTAACCAGAAAATAAGAGGCATCATAGAGATATTTCTCCTGACAGTAGGCTGTTTTTGAGACTACTTTTGAAACATGCAGTGGATAAAGTTTTGAACCGTTCCGGAATCCTATTGTAGAGCCTGGTAATAGTGAAGGAGAATGACGATTGAAACTGGGCTGTGGAGTGCTGAGGTGGCGTAAGTCGTGATTTGTGCCGAATATTGATGTTGTGCACGTCCGTACGAAATGTGATCTTGTCGTATAAATATGGTGGTTTTTGCGAATTTATTATTCTATGAAATAAAGTGCAAAGGTGAAGTATTCTTCTTTTTTCGGTACTGAGCCATCCGAGTTCTTGGAGAGGGGAAGAGATGTGATTTCGTCTACTTAGTCCGCAAATTAAACGTACACAAGAGTTCTGAATCAATTGTATTCGCTGGGCGTCTCTTTTGGTGATGGCGGGTCCGTAAATAGTGTCAGCGTAATTCAAGTGTGAGAGAACTAGTGACTCACAGAGAGTTTTCTTCCCGTTTTTATCTAACATTTTTCTGTTGGAATATATCAATTTGAGGTTACAGAAAGCTCTCCGAACGAGTAGATTGACATGGCCACTGAAATTGAGCGAGGAATCAAGAATAACTCCCAGATTTTTCGAGCTATCAGAGAAAGGAATAGTTACTTCCCCGATTTTAATCGTCATTAAGTTCTTGCAACGACTGCGAGCGACCTTTCTGCCAAAAAGAATCGCAGAGGATTTTGAGGGGTTCAATGAAAGACAGAAATAAGGTATTGAAATCAAACTCAACTATAGGTATTCAACTCAATGATAGGATGCACGTGCTGCTTGCATAATAATGACTGACCATTGACCAAAAACAAGAACAAAAGCGCGAGCCCTATGCAGATGGCAAAGTGTAGGTACATCTATTTTAGGTATCATACGCAATTCGTACTGCCTATTTGTCGGCGAGATCTGCAGCAAATTGTACATCTATTTGGCGCCGGTATAGCAATGTGTACTGTTATTTGGCATCAACCAATCAGAAAGCGTAGATACAGGCCGTTTGCCAAATAGATGTACGTTCTGCTTATATGCCTCCCGGGCAGTCCTGTTGAATCCTATGAATCTCTATATGACAATATCGTTAGCTACTCGTATTTGTACCTAAAATTATGTAGCGAGCGTCGGCGAGATGTAAGCTGAATAAACTTATTTTTAGCTAAACTATCCATTTCTGAGAAATCCTCTGCAACAGGTCGATTTTATTTCCGATTTGACACATTTGAAAGTAAGAATCATATATATATAGGGTGATCCACGTTTAAGTTAAGACGTCCTCGGCAATTTTTTCAATTGGAAACAATAATAACCTATATAAGATACATTCAATTTTTGAAATATCCATGGAAATCTGAATTTAAAAATATATTACACATAGGGTTTGTATACAGTGTGTCCGTTAAATTGAGTCATCTCGCGTGAAGGAAATAAAGTAGCCAATCAATGTACTTATAACCATACAATTCCTTGCTGAGGAATCTCCCAAAATATGTCAATTTTCATTTCAAATTACATTATTGAGGGAAAATTGAATATACAGGGTGATTCAAGTTAGAGTTACAACGTCCGCGACCATTTTTTCAAAGGAACACCCTATAAATTATTCGATTTCTGGAGTCTCTATGAAAAGCTGGATCAAAAAATATATGAGTCTGTATACAGTGCGTTCGTTGGATCAAGTTCTTTGGCGAATTTGCTAATAAATTTGTTGAAAATTAAAAAAATATTTTTTTTCTCAGAGAATAATGCTCGAAGCCGTAGAATTTTATTTGCATTCAAGCTTCATCTCATATTAAATCAATATATACAGAATGATTCGTGTAGGAGAAATTACGTCATCTTTATATTTTAATGGTGATCTAATTTCACGAGAGAACTGAATTTAACGAACGCGCTGTATGCAAACCCTTTGTGTGATATACATTTGATAACGAACATTCAATAATATATATCCGTTTGAAAAATGTGTCGTGTACGTCATAATACAAACGTGTATCATCCTGTATATTTGATGATTCCTCCGTATAAATGTAGAATTAGAAATAAAAGCCTCTCCTGATTTCTCAGAAATATATGAGATAGATAGATAGATACCTATTGGATAATAATGATTTTATCCACTACTTCACGCGAGAGCATCTAATTTATTGGACGCATACAATCCACATGATTGTGTTAAACATTTTAGAATTCCGCTTCTCATGGTTATTCCAAAGATTGAGTAATATAATATATAATATAAGGTGCTCTATTTAAAAAAATTGTCGTTATGGTCATAATTCAAAGGTGGATCACCATGTATGTATATCAATTTTTCTCATGAATATATGGCAAATTGAAAATGAAAATCGACCGTTTTCAGAAAATTCCTTAAAAATGCATAATTTGGCTGAAAATAAATTTGTTCATCAGTACTCACGAAAACACTGTATATACAAACACACATTTAGTACGTACAATTAACAAACGAATGAAAAAGTAAGAAAGCGACTGATTTTTTTTTAATTGGTCGGATATACGACTTTGTAGGGACGTCATTAAGACGTCCAATATTGAACGTCAATAAGACGTCATGAAATATGACGTCATTTTCAGGTCCCTCTGAAGTCGAGGACGTCATTGACCAATAATGACCTAAAGAAGACGTCATTATGACGTCATTCCATTAACCTGTGCTACCTGGGTTCGAGGGACACAATATTGATAATTTTTTTGAGAATATTAATTATACTGCATTAGTTTTCTATAGGAGATGTTCGTTGTTTTCTCATACTTACCTTGTATATTCAAAATTATAGATCCTCATCTACTATAGAAACACGGGATCACTGGCAATACACAGATGGAAAGGTTTTGTTGATTCAAAGCGAACAGCATCAGTTCAACCATATGGTGCTCTTGAATAGGTCCAACCAAATATTTGTTCGATTTCTATCCATTTCTTGACTCATTCATGGGAAAATATCTTGATTTGAATGAATATATTCCGTGAATGAGTATTTGTCGTTTGGAAAAAGAAAAATCCATCTATTATCAAGTTCTCATCTTAGTTGAACAATTTTGTTTTTTAATAATGAGATTTTGAGCTTGTTAGAAACATATGAGATCTCATTTTGATAAGTGGATATTTTTTCAGAAAATCCTCATATTCTTGGGCCAAAAGATTCTCATTTTGAAGGAAATCGAAATACAGCTCACTCTTGGAGTATTGATGTTTTCACCATGGAAGAAATAAAATAAACTCGTACAGTTGATGAAATGGAGGCTTGATTTCTGTATGGAATCATCAATAATATATTCATATACTCCACGCATTCAAGATACTAGGTATGAAAATGAAAATAGGAATTCAATTCCAACGCCTTGTAGCGACTGAACAGAGCGTGTTAGTATACAGGTAAGTTTGGTTCATCAATCATCTCACTTTGGTCTCAAGATTTCATGGTATCATTTTGTTCAGATCTTCCAGGCACACCCTTTCATGAGACCAGGTTACTAGTTTCATATGCTGAGTCTGATTGCTCAATATGACAAATCTGATATCTCCATATGACTACTAGCTATATATGATGGGATTCTCAGGTTTGAAGGACACAACCATAAGCCTCAGATGGCAGGATCCTCAGTCCGATTAATACCTCCATATGGAAGGTATACTGGTTTTCAGAAGGAGTGCTAACTGGTATTATGATCTTCGATACATAATTTTATTAGGTTCATTCTGATTTTCACATACCCATGTTACAAAAAAAAACTTCTATTCGTCATTTGGTTGCCTCTTCACTAGCAACCCTGAGAAGTCTTCGAGAGACTCGTGCGAGCGAGGAATGAAGGGGGCCTTCTCTCAAACGTGTGATCCCAAACACTCTCTTAAGCCATCAGATAAGTTCCTGCAGTCGGGACTATGAACCCACGACCAGCAAGCCATCATCATTAGAATACCAACGATTCTACCTTGCGGCGACCTGGCCTCAAGACTACGACTCATTTGGTGAAACGGGATTGCTAGCTCGATATACCATGATCATCTGAACCTATATTTCGGTTATTCAGGAATATATGACAGTGATTCAGTTTTGAGATACAAAAGTATACTTGACTGTCATGCCGGGTAAATGCTATTCAGATTTGAGGATATATGAATTCCATATATTCGGAATAGGATCAGTTTTCGTATATATTCAAGTCTAACATTGGCAAGGAATCTGTATTTTTCATTGATATGATTCTATATAATTCATCATCGGATGGTTGAAATAAAATACCAACAAGATGCGACAAGATCTGAAATCGATCATAACAAATACCTCATCAGGACAATTTGATTTACAAAAATATGTGGCATGATCTGATTATACTCAGAGTTGAAATGTTGAATTTTTCATCTCGAGAAAAAGTATGATTCAGTTTTCACTGACTGGAATTCATCAGTTGACCTTTCATCATATATTTTTCTCGATATGAAATCATGTACCACTAATATTCTGATGATACCTTAGATTGGGATATCATTCTGAGTATAGGACATATATAGGTGAACGTGAATATTTTCGTATATGAGTTATGCTCCTAATATTATATAGTGTGATTTTATCGTTCCCTATTTTCATAGTCAATGAAAATGCTTGGGATCCAAATAACTGCTTGATCTAACATGACTCCACCTAGATATGAAGTGACTGATAAAAACAAACAATTTCCAATAGTCTAATTCTGGTTTTTTACTCACTCTATACAATATCTTTCAATTACTCATCGTATTATAGTTGTTTAGATGACCAACAGGAAATGTGACTGATAGAATCAAACATTTTTCAATTGTCTCATTCAGGTTTTCTCCTCACTCTATACAATATTATTCAATTACCCATTGCATTAAATAGTTGTCTAGAGTCTAGATGATCAACAGGAAATAAACAAAGTGAAATCAATTGATTATTCATTTCTGAATTGATTTTCAGATGCCAAATCACAATAGACATCTCGACTACCTATTATTGATTTGAGATTGAATGTACCCAGACAGCACTGGATATTCCTAGAATATTCTCTAAATATGCTAAAAAGGAGGAGAATATTCCGAATATTCATCGATTATTCCTAGAATATATACATGCCTCTGGAACATCTAGAAGGAATATTCCAAAGTGATGTTCAGGGAATATTCAGGTATGAATTTTCCAGGAATATTCCCAAATGAATATTCTCTCTTGCATATTCATGAAATATTTCCAACTGAATGTTATGTTGGGTATATTCATGAAATATTCTCAACTGAATATTCTGTGCGGTATATTCATGAAATATTCTCAACTGAATATTATGTAGTGTATATTCATGAAATATTCCATGAATATTCCTATGTTTCTCAACACATAAATACCCATCATTATTTCAGAGTTGTGAGTATCGAACATCAAAATTAGATGTAAGGGGATTTTGAAACAAAAAGTGTTTATGATCCGATTTCGAACAACACTCTCACAAGAAATTGATATGTAAAACATCATTCAATTCGATTACTGGCCTAGTGGTCAAGGCGTTGGTCTGATAGTCTAGAGGTCACGAGTTCGATCCCTACTAGGGTTACTTTTTTTATTTTAGAATATGTTTATTGGAATATTCCAGGAATATTCAGCATGGAATATTCTTTAGGATATATTCTATGAATATCTGAGGAATTCCCATTCGCATATTTAGAGAATATTCCACAGATATTCCGGAATATTCCAGATTATTTCTAGAATATTCCTATATTCCAAAAGGAATATGATAGGAAGATTCATGGAATATCTGGTGCTGTCTGGGTACAGGGAAAAGTTACCATATATCTTCATATCTTGCAGCGCACGAAATATAATCTCAATAATTTTCGAAGAAAATCTAAATCTGCTATTTATTTTTGAAAACTCGTGGAATATATTCACAAGAACTCATTTCTCATTCTTTTCGAGAGACACAATATTGAAAATTTGTAGGAAAAAATTGATAATATTTTATTTGTTTTCAATAGTAGGTTTTCGTCGTTTTCTCATAATCACCTTGTATATTCAAGATTATAGAACTTCATCTGCTAGGAACATAGGATCACTGGCATCACACAGGTGAAACGGATTTCTTGATTCAATGCGAACAGCATCGATTCAACCATATCTCGCTCTTGTATAGGTCCAAACAAATATTTGTTCAATTTTCATTCATTCCTTGAATCTTTCATGGAAGAATATCTTGATTCAAATGAACATGCCTCTTGCATCAAAGTATGTATTTGTTGAAGCAATCGTCAACTATAGTTTGAGACAAGAAAATTCATCTATTGGCGAGTTCCCATCTCAGTTAAACAATTTCTCAATAAAGTGATCTCGAGTGAATATTTTTTCTGAAGATCTTTATTTTCTAGTGTCAAAAGATTCTTATCTTGAAAGAAAGCAAAACACAGCTCACTCCTGAAGTATATATGTTTCCACTATGAAAGGAATTATATAAACTTGTATAGTTGGTGAACGAGAGGCTCGATTCTTGTTCTAAATCATCAATCATATCGATAATATTCAATATGTGGCACACATTTTTCACGATTTCAAAATACCAGATGTTGCATGGATATAAAAAATATGAATTCATTTCCAACGCCCTGTAGCGGCTAAACGGAGCGTATTAGTATAGAGGTGAGTTTGGTTCAATCATCTCACTATGGTCCCAGCATTTTATGGTATCATGATGTTCAGACCTTTCAGGGACACTCTATTAGGAGACCAGGTTACTAATTTCATAATTATATTCAGTCTGATAGCTGTTCATGACGAATCTGATAGCTTTATATGACGAGTCTACTAGCTTATTTGAGGGGTCCACTAGCTTCATATGACGGGACCTCCAGCTTTAAATGACACAATCATAAGCCTCAGTTGACAGGATTTTCAGCCTGATTACCACCTCCATATGGAAGGTACACTGATTTTCAGAAGAAGTGCTTATTAGTATCACCTTAATTCATGCACTAAAATCTAATTTCCACATGCCCAGATTACTAAAAAAAATTTCTATCCGTCATTTGGTGGCCTCTTTACGAGCAATGCTCAGAAGCCTCCGAGAGACTTTCCAATTTTCAACAAGTGATCCCAAACACTTTCTTAGGCCATCAGGAAGTTTCCTTCGGTCGGCAATATGAGCACACGACCGACAAGCCATCATGATTAGAATACCAACGCTTTTACCTTGCGGCAACCTGGCCCCTGGACTAGTTAGTACTAATTTGGTAAAACAAGATTGCTATCTTGATTAACCAAGATCATCTGAATCGATATATTGGTTATTCAGGAATATATGACAGTGCTTCAGTTTTGAAATAAGAAAGTATACTTGGCTGTCGAGCGGGGTAAATGTTCATCAAATATTGAGTAAATGAATTTCATAATAATATATTTGGTATAGGATATCATTTTCTGTACATTCGAATCAAACATTGGCAGGAAAACTGTTTTTCTCATTGAAATTCAGTAAAATTTGTAAAATTCGTATATCGCTGCTTCAAAGTTTGGGAACCAACTCCATAGGAGTCGAAACTTTTGTGGGGTTGGGGAGAGCGGAACCTACTGCTTGAAGTTGAATCTGAACCACTTCTAGGGCATCAAGGTGTTGCCAGAATCACAACATGAATCACACATTTCGAAGAAAAATGCTCAGCCGATAGCCGGATTCGTACCGACAGGAAAATTTGATTCACAAATATATGTGGCATGATCTGATTATACTCAGAATCGAAATGTCAAAGCTCTCATGTCAGGAAAAAGTTTGAATCAGTTTTCACTGACTGAAATGCATTAGTTGACCTTTTATTATATTTTTTTCTCGATATGTGTTTATGTATTCCTATCACAATCAGATATTATGTTCCTTAGGGTAATAGAGACAACCAATCAATATTATGATACTTCTGATGATACCTTGGATTGAGATATCATTTCGAGTATAGAGTATGTATAGGTAAACGTGCATATTCTGATAGTATATTTGAGTTGTGCTTCTCATATCATATTTTGTGATTTCACCTCTTCATATTTTCATAGTCAATAATAGTACTTGGAATCCAAGTAACTGCTTGATCTAACACGACTCCACCCTGATATAAAGTGACTGATAGAATCGAACATATTCAAATAGTCTCATTCTGGTTTTCTACTCACTCAATATAATATTTTTAGATTACTCATCGTATTATAGTTGTGTACATTATCAACAGGCAATGAACAAAATAAAATCAATTGATTGTTCATTTTTGTATCGATTTTCAGATGCCAAATCCCAATAGACATCTCGACTACCTTATTGAAATAATTCGAAATTATGTATAGGGATGAGTTACCATATATTCTCATCGCTTGGAGAGCAAGAAATACGATCTCAATGATGTTCAAAGAAAATCGTGCGTACCAAAGAAGGATAGGGAGATGAAGTAAGTGTTTTTTTTTTCAAATTTTTAAGAAAATTGGTTCTTGGGAATACTTCCTTTGGCAAATGATCCGGAAACTTTGCCGTTCTATAGAGGAACGAGTTTCAATAGTATGTTATTCAACATATTTCGAAGTTACCGACAAGAAGAAGTTATGTATTGGCTTGTCAAGTCCGCCTAACTTGTATTGCTATCGATGGAATGATAGCAGACATTTTCCGTTGAGGTACCTAAACATAGAAGAAGAATTGAGCAGCATATTAACTCATATTCCCTTCCTCATATTTGCAATGATATTATTCAAAATTTTCTACTATATGAATATTATTGAAAAAATATTTTGATTTAGGAAGTTTGGCTTAATGACATTTATGTACCTACCTGGTTCAATGTGAAATAAGATTGATTTTCGACAGAATATAAAGTTGAACAAAGGGTCAGGTTGTGTGTACTTTGTAATATTCAAAATATCAACAAACGAAGGCTTCAGTACACAGTCTTTATTACAAGCAAATTCTCAAACGTTTTCGGCTACAAGCCATCATCAGGAGTAATTTCTGAAAGTGAGTGAAGATTAGAGAATCTGAATCGAAGTTATATGTTATAGGTTGATAAACTTGATAAATTGAAATGGAGTTCTACTCACTTGTCAGAGTTTTTACAGAAGATAAAAACACAAAAAGAACATCATTATGTGCTCAACACTGGAAAATTCAAGTTTTTCGAGAAAACTAAGTGCATTGTTTGAAATTAAATGAAATGAAATAAAGAAAAGCAATTGTACATGTGCTCTCACATTTTCGGCAGGACGACTGAGTGAAAGAGGTGAAAGTTGAAAAACGCATATGACATCTTGAAAAATGATCTAAATTGACAGACTATCAAGACAGTGACAGTGGCAGGTTTGATATGAATTGAGAAACACAAGAACCTCAAAATTAATGAAAGACAATTAATGACATAGACTGATGTACATTTGACATAAAACCGATCTATCAACAAAGAGGAGCAGTTTGATTGAGGCAATGAAATATTATGGATGGATGTAGCAATAGTGAATTCAAGGGGTGGGGATGGAAGTTATTGTTTGATTGGTTGGGACTTCTTTTAAAGCTTTGAATATTGGGTGGAATTTTCTTTGATTTAAATGGATTTGTGTGTTGAGACAAGATGGATTGGAAGTTCTTTCTCTCGTTATTTCTGAGTCTTTTAATAAATCTAATTGTAAGTTCTCTCCTTTTACGTGATGTGAAATTTTGACACCTGTATCTATGTTGAAATTGTGATGTCAAATGTTTACCAAAACTGGAAGTGCTGAGTTTGTTGACATGTTCACGAGCTCTCACTGATATTTTCCTGATGGTTTTTTCAACATGAGTACTATTGCAATCTGAACAAGTAAGTTTGTAAATACCACTTTTATCTGAGAAATTAATTTCATCTTTTGTGTTGATAAGTAAGTAGCCCAAATTTTTCAAAGTTCTGAAGAAGAGTCTAACATTGTTAACATTGTCAGTAAAATATTTGAAAATTGAATTTTTCATAATGATAGTGAGATGATCGAAAGAAACTTCACATCGTAGTTGAATTTTTACTCCAATGTGAGTGTAACAACGTGGAATTTGTAGTCACATTTAGCTGTAGTTAAATGCGATAATCGAGAAGTACTTCAGATTCAGAAATGTTGTATGGTCTTTCGAAACTCACAATAAGATTGAAATGTAACACCAATGTGAGTTCGATTTCAACGAGAAGTCAACAGTCACATTAAGCAAAATTTGAGTCAAATTCTGCATATTATGAATGTGAAGTGGAAAGTAACCAAAAGCGCCCGAGGAAGATGATCAGGAAATGTCGAAATGATTCACATAAAGGCTCACGGGTGTGATCTTGATCATGAACGTGAAGTCTATTGACATCTCAGAGATCAATTATTGTTCACATTTGGTGCTATTGATACCAGGCAATTTCTCAGTGTGTAGGTCCATAATAATATTTTCAACTTCCATTTTTTCTGCTGGACAAGGGTAAGTCGAATGTTGGTTTGAAATCTGAACAATTGGTTTCACCACAATAGTTCAGGTTTGATCATCAGCTTTGCAGATGATACCGCATTCGAGTTATAACTCGAAATTAGTGTTAATTTCGAGTTGTAACACGAAATTAGTACTAATTTCGAGTTATAACTCGAATAAAGAAAAAAATATCTTATGTCCGTTCTACACTTTCGTAGTCTACAGATGATACTACGGAATCTCTTTTCGAAAAAGCTCAAGCCTATTTTGAGAATATGTAAAAATGGTTCGATTCTCGCCTCTCAACTGTGATAATATAGAAGAAATATACTATATTGCTTTCTCCCAGAAACAATTGAGAAAACTGCCAAATCTGATAACAGAAGAGACCAATTCAATAAAACCATTGCAAAAGAGATCAAATACCTCGAACTGATGATTGATCCTTTTCTCAAATGGCAAATACGTATCCAGAAACTGACACAAAATATTAGGAGTATGCTATCAAAATTCAAATATCTGAGACAAAATCTGAATACGAATTAATTGTTGACGGATGAAACAACAACAACAACACATGCTCTTATAGAATCACAACTGAGATATGGAATTGAAGCATAGGGGGGAGCGTACAAAAATCAGGTCAAATATTTGGATACAGTGCATAAATGGATATTGAAACTAATGTTTAAGAAATATAGAACATACCAATCGGATTTGTTATACATGACTTCAGAAGTCCTTGATATTCGTCAACTCTTTTGCCCTACGATTCTCACACAAAAGAAAAAATCCAAAATTGAGAGAACCGCCAATCATAACCACAATACGAGACATGGATATGGGTCCCTAGTCATCCCAAAAGTAAAAACAATCTTGGCACAAAGATGTTATTTATACCTTGCCCCAAGGATATTCGAAATGCTACCACCGAAAATAAAACAAATGACCTCATTGAATATGTTCAAGAAATATACAAAAAAGTGGATACTCAACTCACCTAGAAGTGCGGTTCATAAATACATTGACTTGACAAATTTCTGAATGAAGTAAAAAAAAAACTTATTTCGTAAAGTCACTCCTGTTTCCATGAAAGTCAATATCTGAATCACTGTTGTCCATATTTTAACGAACATACATATACCGGGTGTTTTTCAGAAGTGGCTCACCCCTATAACTTTTTTGTTTGTACATATAAACATATAAAATTTGGTGTGTAAGTATGATACATAAGTATGCATGATTTGGCGTTTTCAATTTTTTTCTGTCACTTCCGGTGTGGCCGGAAATAATCCGTATTTCCTTATTTCGAATGGCACACCCAGTATATATTTACTTATTTCACAAGTTCATTCAACATTTACAATATCGAAAATATGATGTTAAGTCAATTCTTTCGAATAGAACCAGGGTGACTCATTACCATATCTTGGGAATATTTTGTAATTGCCAAATCTTAACAGAAGAGACCAATTCAATGAAACCATTGCAAAAGAGATCAAATACCTCGAACTGATGATTGATTCTTTTCTCAAATGGCAAATACGTATCAAGAAACTGACACAAAATATTAGGAGTATGCTATCAAAATTCAAATATCTGAGACAATATCTGAATACGAATTAATTGTTGACGGATAGAACAACAACAACAACACATGCTCTTATAGAATCACGACTGAGATATGGAATTAAAGCATAGGGGGGAGCGTACAAAAATCAGGTCAAATATTTGGATACAGTGCATGAATGGATATTGAAACTAATGTTCAAGAAATATAGAACATACCAATCGGATTTGTTATACATGACTTCAGGAGTCCTTGATATTCGTCAACTCTTTTGCCCCACGATTCTCACACAAAAGAAAAAATCCAAAATTGAGAGAACCGCCAATCATAACCACAATACGAGACATGGAGATGGGTCCCTAGTCATCCCAAAAGTAAATACAATCTTGGCACAAAGATGTTATTCATACCTTGCCCCAAAGACATTCGAAATGCTACCACCGGAAATAAAACAAATGAACTCATTGAATATGTTCAAGAAATATACAAAAAAGTGGATACTCAACTCACCTAGAAGTGCGGTTCATAAATACATTGACTTGACAAATTTCCGAATGAAGTAAAAAAAAAACTTATTTCGTAAAGTCACTCCTGTTTCCATAAAAGTCAATATCTGAATCACTGTTGTCCATATTTCAACAAACATACATATACCGGGTGTTTCTCAGAAGTGGCTCACCTGGGCTCACCCCTATAACTTTTTTGTTTGTACATATAAACATATAAAATTTGGTGTGTAAGTATGATACATAAGTATGCATGATTCGGCGTATTCAATTTTTTTCTGTCACTTCCGGTGTGGCCGGAAATAATCCGTATTTTCTTATTTCGAATGGCACACCCAGTATATATTTACTTATTTCACAAGTTCATTCAACATTTACAATATCGAAAATATGATGTTAAGTCAATTCTTTCGAATAGAACCAGGGTGACTTATTACCATATCTGGAGAGAATATTTTGTAACGAGCTTGTTGATACCACATAATCGATATTTTGAATCAACATCCTGTATCATAATCACACAAAATTTCAGGAGAATAAATGTAAGAAAGAGGCAAATGGGGTGTCATTGTACTAACAATTTTATTCTCTATCGAAATAAGTCAAATATACCGAGTGTCCCATTTGATATTAAAAAATATGGGTCATTTCCGATCGAACCGGAAGTGACAATTGAATGAGTCAAATGAAGCATATATAGGTACAAAACCTACACACCAAATTCCATTTGTTTATTTATAGAAATAAAAAAGTTATAGGAGTGAGCAACTTTTGAGAGACACCTGGTATATATACTCTATTCATGCATTTAATTTCACTATTCATATTTTCCTATTGATGTTTGTTCATCTCACTATATATGTATATTCCATATTATTATCAATCAGAAAATATACTGCTCCAATACTATTAACATTACTATTGTATAGTCATCACATCAACCATATATACACTCAACAAAAATGAGGCTATGGGAAAATTTGCAGACAAGTGTCAAACTCAAGCGATTTTGTCCATAGTATCTACTTCGATATGTGATACCTAATTAATTTACGAACTATTTCCACTTGTAATTTTGTATTGTATTCATCAGTGAAATGCAATCCATTATTATTATCATCGTTATTATTATTATAAATCCTGTTGTCTCTGTAATGGTTGTCTTCTCGATATTTTCCGACAACTCCTTCCCCTGTTTTTATTATAAAGTCAACAATGTATACATATAATGATGGACAATCGTTGAGGTCGAAAGAGTTTTTGAAAAGTACTTGAAAAAATATATACATTATATCAACAGTAGGAATTCAAACTAGGTACTCACACTCCGATTTCTGCACATCCATGCCCACTTGTCACAACGGCTCCAACCGCGACTTCTTTTTTCTTTTTTGTCGAGAACACGATCGAAATTGCTATAGCTATCATGATTGCAATGAGTATTAAAGCGCCTATGAGATTTCTCAGACATTGTTTTTTCCTGGAACAAGAGATAGCCATGTTAAAAATATTCATGAGAACAAAAAACAATATTGGTGCGATTTTGCGAAAATTAATCTGAATTACTATACGTTATGTCTGTACCACGAGCGCATCCAGAAGGGAGTGCTGAGGTATCATAATAGCCCGATCAAGACCACAGAGTCCCTAGGCAAGGTCAAATATGACAAAATACATCAACGTGATGTGACTTTTCCAGAATTTTGGTATGAACATTGTGTCAATCACGTGACAAAATAATATCATTTATTTTCCTCTGTATGAAAATTTTCTTGTTCCAAACTCCTCTTGTTCATATGAAATCCTGCTTATTCATCAAAAATAGTTAATATTGGAGAAAATAATGATGAGCTTCATCATTCTCCAGTTCGAATCTATGATTATGAAATAACGAGAATGAATCAGTGAGGAAAATAATATCTGATAAAAACATATAAAAAATGGAAAATAGCATAACAGTTATGCAAGAATCCAGAGTTGCACAAAATGCGTTCAAAAGTTTCGGTCCATATTTTCTTCATCAATTCTTATAAAAAATGTCGACATAACAGAAATTAAGACCAGTTATTCATGAGTTCTACCGATAAAGTAAAAAATTCAGTAGTTGAGTTGACTTCGCTTGTTACTTCGAAGTATTTGTCATACAATGTTATGATCACGAATCAGAGACGAAATTCATGGAATAGATTGGTTTGATATTCTCGTTGGTGGAAAATGGCTACCTGAATGATGTGAGAAGAATAAGTAGATAAATGTATTTCTCAAGGATTATCAGGTATCAGAAAATTCAATAAGTTGAATTTATTGAATTTGGTTCAATTTTTTCACATGATGTATTTTTTCATTCCCAAATCGATTTTCGCAAAACTAACCAAGATTTTTACATTTCTTCTCAATGAGCCCCTACCAAAAAAAAAAAAAATCTGAATGCGCTAGTGGTCTGTAATGGATTATGTAATGATCATTGGATTTTATTCATAAGTTTTATCATTACGTGATCAGTAATTTCTCTGTTATTCAGGTCATCAACAAATCCTGAATACAGAGTGACGAGAGTATTGCAAGCTAATAATTTTGACTAGTCTATAACGCTAGTATTTGTATTTAGCCTTGTTTAAAAACTTTTCCATCTCATATTGTAATATCAGTAGAATGTGGGCGATTTCAACCTGCAACACCCTCCTAATTCGGAATCCGTAGACCGATTTCCAAGAACAAATATACTAGAATTCATAAACGACTACAAGGCATTTTCTTGTCATAAACAGTGACTAGCTTTATTTACGACTCAGGTATAGCTGATATACCTCCATACAAAATTTGTACTCAATATCTCTTATCGGGTGTTGGTTATTTTATGGACAATTTCAGAATTCCCGCACCTTCGATTCATCCTGTAATGAAATCTGAAGAGTTGAAATAACCAGTGAGGTGGTGATTCAAAGCAGAAACACATTGAATACTCAGATTCGAAGTTCAATCATAGTAAGTTTTACGACTTCTACAGGAAGATGTCTCTAGGTCATTCAAAACTCAATAAAACTAACGTTGGGAGGTTTATCAATTCGAACACTCAAGTAAATCGTATTTTACACACTTCACCACACAGATACTTTGGAAATCATCTTGATTTATGAAGAGCTGTTGAATAGCCACGAACATAATGACAAACAAACACTCTTTGAAGAATTCGAGAAGATACGCTGATGCTTGATGTAATCATATCAATATACCAATACTGACGAGATGGAATATTTCGGGATCACTATCATTCCATTTGACCCTGAAACTATTTCTTCCCGATTGTGTATATCATGTCCTTGAGATCGATCAATGGAAGGTCCAATATGTCGGAAATTGACAATTTATCCCACCTAAGTTTGTATCGAGGTTTTTATCAAAGAACAGCTCGAACATATTTCCATGGAAACGATTGTTTTGTGCAGTTCGATATGGTTACCATTGTTAAATTGTATAATCTGAATCTCCTTCGAGAGTATAGTCAAACGACCTTTTGAGCTTAGGTTGCCTTCCGACGAAAGTGGGCAGTAGTAAATCGTCATCACTGTCCCGTCGTCATCACCTTCCACGTCAAATTCAATTCACGCAATGGCCTTTAGTTGCACTCTAGGTAAATTATTTGAAATTTCATCAAGTAATGTTTGGTTGACCTACAAAGACAAACCTCGTATCAGTTCATTCGATGTGTTCTCACATTCAATGACTACTCCACTGCTTATATCATCCCGTCAGATTTTGATACAGGGTGGAAAAAAACAGGAAAGTTTCAGATATTGCCTTTGAATAACTATCATTCTATGAGATATTGCATTCAAATTCGTATGGGGATATTTCAACTATGCCTGAAACGTATAGGCTTGTCACTCTGTTTCGGAAACAGATTGCCTTATATTATACAGGGCTTTCCACGATGAGCGTTAATTAGACGTTTCTGGCAAACCAGACAACGGATCATTTTGAAAATTCAATAGAGGGCATATTCGGACATTCTCTAGCCAACTGAAATATTTTCGACAATGTGGTGTTGCCGCTTCTATTAGAAAGCAGTAGCAACTTTGATTTTTCAAATAGAACACTCTGTATTTTATTGCATTTTTAGATCCTCCCTGAAGAGCTGATTTCATCGATGTATCACACTTGGGGTCTAGCGGAAATGATTACAGAGATATAGGGTGTGAAAAATCGACATTTTTCAACTTTAGGATTTTTTTGTGTCGAAACTATTCATCATTGGTCAAAACGGCTCATATGTCCCTATCTCAACTTTTGATTAACTATCTACTGATATTTAATTGGGACATATACCGGGTGATCAAGATTCTGAATTCTGCACCACCCTGTATTTGTTTCAATTAAATGTTAGTAGATAGTTGATCAAAAGTTGAGATAGGGACATGTGAGCCGTTTTGACCAATAATGAATAGTTTCGACAAAAAAAATTCCTAAAGTTGAAAAATGTCGATTTTTCACACCCTATATCTCTGTAATCATTTCCGCTAGACCCCAAGTGTGATACATCGATGAAATCAGATCTTCAGGGAGGATCTTGAAATGCAATAAAATACAGAGTGTTCTATTTGAGAAATCAAAGTTGCTACTGCTTTCTAATAGAAGCGGTAACACCACATTGTCGAAAATATTTTAGTTGGTTAGAGAATGTCCGAATATGCCCTCTATTGAATTTTCAAAATGATCCGTTATCTGGTTTGCCAGAAACGTCTAATTAACGCTCATCGTGAAAAACCCTGTATATATAGTAGTATTCAAATTGTTGACTCCGTCAACGGACAAGAGTTTGCAATACAATTTGAATATATCATATTTGTCTACATTTTTCAATTGAGCTCGTTGAGATTATATGGAATTTTTGTTTTTGAAAATAGGTCGATCTTGGTTCAAAATCAGAAGGTTGTTGAAATGGCCTACACAATATAATTATACAACAATGGAAATAAAAAAAATCTTGAATAAAAAACAAAGTGGGTATGAATATCATGATAAAAAATATAGATTCACCTAATGTGCCTAGGACTGATTACCCTGGTAATGGAAGGGATTTTTTTGGCTAGTCTGGCGCTAAGATATGTTCCGATAGCCTGGAAATCAGCAAGAGTAGTCTTCATCCCAAAAATTAGAAGAAATGACCACACAGACCCATTAGTTCAACATCCTTCCTGCTCAAAACGCTGGAGAGGGTGGTGGTTCCTGCAAGAAGGGCCCCTGATGGCGAGCCCCTTTCACAGGAACCAACATGCATACCGTGCTGTAGTGCGAAGGATCGGCAGGACATTAGAATTCGAAAAGGTAACGCTGGGGGTGTTCTTCGACATGAAGGGGGCCTTCGACAAGGCAAGGACAGACACTATACAGAGAGCACTACAGGCCAGATCAACTCCTCTTGCAATGGTCAGCTGGGTAGTGTCATCACTGACTAGTAAAAAAGTAGGAGTAGTTCAGAAATACCTTAGGCTGAGTACGGTGAGGGGCTGTCCCCAGGAAAGTTGCCTTTTTCCCCACCTATGATGCTTGGTCTTGGATAAACTCTTGTGCAGGATTACTCGAGGAGGTTTTGAGGCGCAGGCATACGCAGATGATGGATCGATCCTAGTGAGTGGACGATTCCTAGGGGTTGTCTGAGCGTGAGCCGGTAGCCTGCAGGATAATCGGAAGATGGTGTGATGAAGCGGGGCTTTCTGTCAATCTGACGAAAAAAGAGATGATTCTATTCACCAACCGAAGGAAAGAAGATGGGTTTGAACCACCTACTATGTTTAGCCAAGAGTTGGAGTTAGCTCAACAGGTCAAATACCTATGTGTCGTCTTGGACCCAAGACTCTCATGAAAGCTACACGTAGATAGAATCGTGCAAGAGTCGGTGGCAATTGCTTTGGCAACTAAGGAGGGTCGTTGGACGATTTTGAGATATTAACCCCGAGATTATGCGCTGGCTATACACAGTGGTCGTAAGATCAAAGATTCAGAATGGATCAGCTGTGTGGTGGCCAGGTGCAGAAACCAGCACGATTAGTCGAAAGTTTGGTAAAGTTCAGAGTAGCCTAGTGATTTTAGGTGCAATGAGAACGACGCCATTTGCAACGCTGGAGGAACTGCTGGGGCTGCCGCCACTTCCAATCTGGATTAAGAGGAAAGCAATGGCGGCCTATCTGAGGATGCGGAACTCTGGGAGTTGATCTAACGGAGAAGCAGCGACAGGTCACGCGGAAATTGCGACATGGGTGGAGCAGGAGATCCCTATCTCCACCCTAAGAGTAAAGAACGCTCAAAATAGGTTAAGATGGAATAGAAGGTTCACCCCCACTATTCCAAGCAGGGAACAATGGGAAGAGAACAGAGTGAAATTCCGCCCAGAAAGTCTAGTATGCTATACAGACGGATCGCGCCTAATCGACAAACAGGACTCAGGTGCAGGAATTCACCTGGAAGGAGTAGGCATAAGGGAGAGCTACGCTCCTGGAAAGTACACCACAATTTTCCAGGCCAAGGTATTTGCCATTCTGACCGTAGCAGCGAGGCAAGAGGTGAAAGATAATGACCGGAGCAGAAGATTTACATAGCTCGGATAGTTAGGCGGCTCTCAGGGCTATCTACCATCCTAAACCAAGCTCAGCTTTGGTGCAGGATTGTGGCGATGCTCTTGAGAAACTAGCTGGATAGAAAGAAGTCGAGATAGTATGGGTTCTGGGTCATAGGGGGGTGCCCAGGAACGAGGTGGCAGACGAGCTGGCTAGAATCGAACTCGCGACACCGTTCTGGGGACCAGAGCCTGCACTGGGCATAACAAGGAGCCAAACTTCGTCTGCCCTCAACAAATAGGCAGACGAGGCACTAGAAGGATACAGGAGGCATATAGGCGGCTGCAGGCCATCGAGAGACCTCGTGGTCGGTCCAAGCGAGCCAAAGACGGCATGGTTACTGGGCAGGGATCGCGAAGTCCTGCGTTTCCTTGAAGGGGTACTTACAAGACACAATAGGTCACGCAGACTCCTATCACTCATAGGTGTAGAAGATAGTCCCACTTGCCGTGAATGCGGAGAAGATGAGGAGACATCACTCCACTTCCTCGGAGAGTGTGAGGCGTATGGAAGGATGAGATTCGAAATCTCAGGAGTAGATAAAATACAATAGGAAGATTTGGTCGAATTAAAGTGGACGGACATCCTGACCTTGTTTTAGATGTATGACAAACTGACATTTATCATACAGGGCGTGGAAAGAAATTCTGAATTGAGAAAAACCCAATCACGAATCTGCGATTGAAGGTCTATAAAAATAACAAGTTTCCATCGTTCAAGTTTGAACCCCTTGATTGGGTATGAAAGTATTGAAAAGGAATATTCTCAGATATATTATAAACATGAAAAAATGGATACATTTGAATAAATACATTGAGAATTCGCATTCTCTATGTGATGAAATTATTAATTCTTTCTCGGCATATTCAACAGAAAACAACTACTTTCCTGGCTATATGCCACGACGAACATTGAATTATATCAATTGAACATACACGATAGGAATTTGAGCATAAAATGAATATCGTCTGAAATTGAGAATTGACATTCTCTTCCAGAATCGGATGAATACTATGATGAATATAACGATATAAAAAATATATTACTTACCAAATTGGTATGAAAATTGGAATGTATGGGAGAAATATACTAGTATACATACTCTGTTCTTGTTGAGTCGTGAATTTATCAAAAATCATCCGTATCCATGATGTTTGGGATATATGCACATCTCTTTCACATAGGTTAGATGATTTTGATTCGAATAAAATTCATTTCGAGTTTCAAACTCTCCTCAGTAACCTGAAGTCCAGTCATTCCTTCAGCCATTCTTCATTTAATACACAATTTTCACATTTCTATAATAATATAACTAAAACTATAGTGGAACTGACATCTATCTGAGAATGAAAATTTGTTGACTTATCTCCAGTCATGTGGGTGGCAATTGTTTTAGATGTATGACAAACTGACATTTATCATGGAAGAGAATGTCAATTCTCAATTTCAGACGATATTCATTTTATGCTCAAATTCCTATCGTGTATGTTCAATTGATATAATTCAATGTTCGTCGTGGCATATAGCCAGGAAAGTAGTTGTTTTCTGTTGAATATGCCGAGAAAGAATTAATAATTTCATCACATAGAGAATGCGAATTCTCAATGTATTTATTCAAATGTATACATTTTTTCATGTTTATAATATATCTGAGAATATTCCTTTTCAATACTTTCATACCCAATCAAGGGGTTCAAACTTGAACGATGGAAACTTGTTATTTTTATAGACCTTCAATCGCAGATTCGTGATTGGGTTTTTCTCAATTCAGAATTTCTTTCCACGCCCTGTATGATAAATGTCAGTTTGTCATACATCTAAAACAATTGCCACCCACATGACTGGAGATAAGTCAACAAATTTTCATTCTCAGATAGATGTCAGTTCCACTATAGTTTTAGTTATATTATTATAGAAATGTGAAAATTGTGTATTAAATGAAGAATGGCTGAAGGAATGACTGGACTTCAGGTTACTGAGGAGAGTTTGAAACTCGAAATGAATTTTATTCGAATCAAAATCATCTAACCTATGTGAAAGAGATGTGCATATATCCCAAACATCATGGATACGGATGATTTTTGATAAATTCACGACTCAACAAGAACAGAGTATGTATACTAGTATATTTCTCCCATACATTCCAATTTCCATACCAATTTGGTAAGTAATATATTTTTTATATCGTTATATTCATCATAGTATTCATCCGATTCTGGAAGAGAATGTCAATTCTCAATTTCAGACGATATTCATTTTATGCTCAAATTCCTATCGTGTATGTTCAATTGATATAATTCAATGTTCGTCGTGGCATATAGCCAGGAAAGTAGTTGTTTTCTGTTGAATATGCCAAGAAAGAATTAATAATTTCATCACATAGAGAATGCGAATTCTCAATGTATTTATTCAAATGTATCCATTTTTTCATGTTTATAATATATCTGAGAATATTCCTTTTCAATATCCTGACCTTCATTAGAAGGACAGGAAGATTCGAAAAGGATAACTAAAAAGAGGAATGTGTTAATATGTGGAGAGCAGAGGGGTTGGCAAGAAGTGCCAATGGGGGCCTACTTGCCTGGCTACAGCCTCTTCACAATTCTCCTTCTATTACTACCTGATGGGCAGCATGAACAAATGAAACGAAGATTACCTGATGCTATTCTACTACTCAACCTCATGAAAAAATAATCTTTTTTTAACTCCTGAACAAGGTCCATGATCATCTTGCTGAATACATCATTTTTGTGTCTGATGATGCCCCAGTAGCACAGAATATCGGCTGCAAATCGGCTCTGCATTGGCCCAATATTTGAATATCGTAAATCGGTCGGATGATATTGTAACGATATTGAATTAATTAACTGGACGAATCAATATGAATACAATGTTGATAGGCTTACATTTTTCAGGATCTTGAGAATCCTACATTGTATCGATATTCATAATGACATATGTGATGAAATCTATATTCCTCCTATATCCTGATGATTTATGTCTCGATATTGATAAATCTTCATGATAGATATATTGATTGCCTGATATCAGTTCATATTACAACTGGATATGTAACCTATATCGATAGAATGTATCTTGGAGGATATTGCAATAAAACATCAGGTTCAATATCGTCACGTGGACTTCTTGATTTCATATATGTATTCCATATCGAATACAAAACTGCTATTCAATGATGACATCCCAATATTCCACCAATATTGTTTGTGTGGATATTGGTGAATTATATGTATACAATGAAGAGTTGTATTCTTATGACACCATCATCTGTTTGATAATGAAGCAATATTAGGAAATGGAGATGACCTCGATATTGCAAAGAATCATCACGTTTGATATCGTGAGGTCGATCAATTTATTCCATATATGTGTACCATATCACAAACTCTATATGGATTCGATGATCAAATCCCAATATCCCAGCGATATTGTTCTAGTGGATTTCATCAGGATGAGGTTGCAGCAATATTGAGAAATGCAGATGATTTAGATATTGCGAAATATCATTATGTTCAATATTGTGAAACCGACTTCCTGATTCCATATATTTGTACCATAACCAGATCCCAATATTTATTCGATGCTGTGATCACAATGTGCAAGCAATAATATCATCCATAAATAGGAATGAAGATAATTCGATATTGGAAATAACTATTAGGATCAATATCGTGAGGTTTACTTTTTGTTTCCATTCATGTTGACCATATCAAAAACCCAAGGTCAATTCAATGATGAAATCTCAATATTAGAGCAATATTACCTATGCATATTTCAGTAAACTTTATGTATACAATATTGTGTTCTGATCTCTTGCAACTATCATCAAGATGATGAAAGAGCAATATTGTTAAATGAATATGATCATCATATTGCAAATAATCATTGTGTTCAATATTGTGAATCCAACTTCCTGATTCTATATATTTGTACCATAATCAGATCCCAATACTATTTCGATGTTGTCATCACAATGTGCAAGCAATAATAATAATGGAGCAATATTGAGAAATGAAGATTAGTTCAATATTGCTAGCAAACATCAGGTTCAATATAGTGAAGTCACCTTCTAGATTTCATATATATGTACCATATCAAACACCTAATATCAATTCAATGATGAATTCTCAATATTAGAGCTTTCTCGCGCACGTTCGAGTGTTACCGTGTACGACAAGACCACTGTTGCCATCTTGGTTTTGTCACTAAATCTAGTATTTTCAGTAGTAATACTATAATACTATAAGTACTTCAAAAGATTAGGGCTAAACATCGATAACTTTTGTTGCATATAATTACGAAGAGTATCAGTTTAACAGTTGAAATAATCCGATCACGATGCGATTGATTATTATGTTGAACGGACACGATTATTTGTAATTGTGCAGAAAGTTTAAGATGCATAATCTTGAAGATTTCGAAGTTCGAATTGTATTCGATGCGATTATTTTTTGCGTATTTCTGAACGAACGTTTAAATTTGACCATACGCTTTGTTTGTATGTAACAATATGCATTGATTTATAAATGGAAATGGAAATAATTCTAAAAAAATGGCTGCTCCAAGATGGCGGACAAGATTTGGTCCCATTCCATTCAAAATTGGTAAATGGGAGTTTTTGAGGTCGACGATCATGATATTTTTGTTAAAATTTGTAAATTCAAGATGGCGGCTTCCAAATAAGTTTATGTTTTTGTATAAATGACGATAACTCCCTTGTTATCAACACAAAACTATAACTGCGACATGTCATCTGTAAGAGGAAAAAAAGTTATTTGTAACTAAGTCATAGTGAGCTATGAGCTTCATTTTAACAACTAAAGTTGGTGCTGATATCTCAAATTCTAGAAGAGTTATCATATTTTTTTCGAATTCACTTCGAAAAACCTCCATGAGAATGTGGAATTCCTATCTGAATATTTTCATAAATAAAGAAGTTACGGAGGAGACATGAAAATGACCAAAATTTGTTTTTTAGGTATAAAACAAAAACGAATAGATTTTATCAAAATATTTTTTCACATTATAGTTGGCTTTGACAAACTCCACATTTGGTGTAATTTAACCGACCTCGTATCTCTCACCGTTAAAAAGATACCCATCGTGAGCATGGTAAGTGGGACACACTGTATAAACAAATGCGCAAAGTGGAACAATACATAATTGGTGATGAAATGTTCATTTCAACACAAGTTATGAAATGAAACGAAATTATGAATGGATGAATCAGAGAATAGTGCATTTTGTGTTGCTTCCTCTATATCACTTGGGAATTCTGAACTTCTGCACAGATATTACATCAAACAAATGATTTTATTTATTGTGGAATTTCAATTCAAGATACACCTAGGAAGGCATTTCAGTTTTTTCACATTATTCTGATATTTTTGTTTGAACAAGAAATGTATGTTTCTAGTATAACGTGTCTACTAGTACACCCGACAACACTGTCGGGCAAATACCTCAGGTCATAGAGTGACTATCTTTGCTCGACACTCACTAGCTCAGTTCTTTCAGTTGTCTCATAGAGTCTTCAAGCGTGTGGCGTGGATCGCGAGTGGTATATTATAACAGTGGTGCAAAAAATAATAAGGTAAAATTACTTATCCCAATTATTGATACTAGTTCAACTTTGATACAATTTTGATTATGTTCTTTCTTGCCATACCATGTGCTGATGCTGCAAAATCCAAAACATTTTTCGACCCCTCGATGCCCTCGTGCAGTTTGGTAGTTCAGTCAGAAAAATGTTTTTACCTACTTACTATGTAACGAGTATAAGTTAACCTATTGATATCATTCGAGTACTAAAGTCCATGTACCTAAGTAAAATCGTAGATACTTACTTGTTACGTACACATCAGTGTTCGCCATAAGTTATCCAGCAGCACACACAATGTGTACCTACTCATTTCAGCACGATATCGAAACAATATTGTTGAGAAATTTTTGGTACAATATTGGGAAATAATGATGGAATAATATAGGATCCCTAGATTTGGCAAAATATTGTACCTACATACCTAAGTATTGAAGATGCTTTATTAATATCGATAATGCGATTTTCGGAACATAATGAGTATTGTTAGATGATGAAACTTCAATAGGTACCTAGATCTCGGGGTAGGTATATACAATGTGTTCCATTGTCGATGATTTTCTCAGTTGTCTCATTTCAGCACGATATCGAAACAATATTGTTGAGAAGTTATTGGTACAATATTGGGGAATAATGATGGTATAAGTATAGGATCCCTAGATTTGGCAAAATATTGTACCTACATACCTAAGTATAGAAGAAGCTTTATTGATAACGGTAATGCGGTTTTCGAAACATATGAGTATTGTTAGATGATGAAACTTCAATAGGTACCTTGATCTCGGGGTAGGTATATACAATGTGTTCCATTATCGATGATTTTCTCAGTTGTCTCATTCCAGCACGATATCGAAACAATATTGTTGAGAAGTTATTGGTACAATATTGGGGAATAATGATGGTATAATATAGGATTCCTAGATTTGGCAAAATATTGTACCTACATACCTACCTAAGTATAGATGCTTTATTAATAACGGTAATGCGATTTTTGAAACATATGAGTATTGTTCGATGATGAAACTTCAATATAGGTACCTAGATCTCGGGGTAGGTATACAATGTGTGACATTATCGATGATTTTCTCAGTTATCTTTGGAGATAGAGAGTTGCGGTTTTCACATTACTAAATTATTCATGTTGGCCCTGTTGGCCCAACTTTGATACAAATTTTTCACGTATATACAGGAAATCCAAGATGAATATAGGAGAATATACAGGGTTTCCTATTCAAACATAAAAAGTTGAGGTTGATTCCGGTTGAAACAGAAGTGATTTTATCAATAAATGATTAATTTGGTATACCTAGTTGCTACCCACGAAATTTCGAAATCCTATCACGATTGATTCAGGAGTTACAGCACTGGCTGATTTCTATGCACTTCTCTTATATCAATCTTCAACGAGGCTCAAGGGATAATCTCTCCCTTTACCGCTTCCTTGATCGGCCACTGGCCGCAAACAGAATTCTCACAGTTCTGCTTTTCTTACGTAGAATACACTGGCGTATTTATTTGACGTCCATAAATGATTATTGTTCAGAAAATGGAGCCAACATAAATTCTTTTCAAATGAGACATTAGTAGGTTTATGTATAGTTGGACTCAGGTTTTTTAAAATAGTACAGTATTGTGAAAACCGCAACGCTGTATATCCAAATACAACTGAGATATCTAAGAAAATCATAGAAAATGGGATAATATGTACTTACCTAAACAGGGTGAAGCAATAGTATGTTCTTCTTCGATATAAGCCAAACGTCAGATATACAGGGTGTTTCCGAAGTTGGGGCGATAAATGGAATGCGGTATTTTATGAGACAGAAAAAATTTGTTCTGAAATTTTGTCAAAAAATGTGTGCTCACACCATAATTCATCTTTCAACTATTTTTGAACGTCCGGCAACATTGCAAAAGTCATTGGTACTTCCGGTGCTTGTGATCTCGCAGAAAGCATATTAACGCTTGAATTGGGCTATTAACCTTTTATCAATGATTTACAAGAGTTTCAGGCAAACTTTGGAGCTCAATATCTTCCAAAATATTTTTTTTCGACAAAAATGTATTCTTTCATTTCGTTTTGTTTTTCCGTCTCCATCATCCATTTCATTGATCGCCCCAAGTTAGGAAATACTCAGTATAGAAAAAATTCAAATACAATAATTATAAATTATAATGTTCCATGATAACTGTCACCTAAAATTATTTTCAAATCCATAGGGTGTTAGCATTCCAAGATATATCGGCCGATTATGTGTTTTTTTGAATAGGACACCCTGTATATTTTCGCATTTATTGATTTTCCGTGGGAGGCTGGTTTTAGAAATGCATAACACTTGAGGTCCAGCGAAAATGATTACAGAGGTATAGGGTGTTCAAAATCTAGATTTTTCAATTTCTGGATTTTTTTGTGTCGAAACTATTCATTATTGTTCGAAACGGCTTACATGTCCTTAATTTAACCATAGATTAATGACTCCCCCGTTAATCTATGATTTAACAATCGATTTACTATTTACTGATATTCAATTGAAACAGATCCAGGGTGGAGCAATAGTGCTTTTGAGCTCGATCGTCAAGTTCTATACAGGGTGTTTCATTGGGAAAGGTGAATAATTTAACCATGGATAGGGGTCACTGAAGTGATTTCATAAAACCCATGGTTGATGGGTCTTCGTCTTCTTATAACCGAGATACAGGATGTTTCATCAATTTTGTCCATATCTTCATTGTCTCATAACTTTCCAACCAACCTGTATATATTTTAGAAAATTGGTACACTTGCTCAATCTACCCTGTGGAATTGATTGAGGCAACAACAAAGGAAGAAATCCAGGTCCAGCTTCACTTAAAATTCACAAATTCTTTCTGCCAGAAAACAACACCCTATACATTCGAATTTCTCATTTTTTTTGCCATATCTGAAAAGAACATCAAGATTTCTATTCAACGATTTGCTTCTCATTCGTGCACAGACGATTTTAACTATTCATATCATGTGCTCAAAATATTATTTTTGCTCATTTTGGGGTACAAAATTGGAATCAGACGAGATTTATTAATTTTATCACTTCCTATTCAGTATACGTGAGTATTACATTTAGAAGGAGTATTTCATATCGTTCTTTGTTCCAGACTTAGTTGCAGGTCCGTCATCAAAACTATACAGGGCTTTTCACGATAAGCATTGATTAGATGTTTCTGGCAAACCAGGCAACGGATAAATCCAAAAATCCGAAGGTATGTATATGAATTAACATGATCTACACGTCTGAAATATTTGTAAAGTAGCAGTAACTTTGATTTTTCAAATGGGACACCCTGGATGCTTCCTGAAGAGCTGATTTAATCGATTCACAAAGTTTGGGGTCTAGTGGGACTAATTACTGAGATATTCAGAGTGAGAAAAATCGAGATGTTTCAACTTTGGAGTTATTTTGCGAAAATATTTATTATTGATCAAAACGGCTTTTATGTCCCTATCTTAACTTTGTATCTATAGACATTTAATCGAAACAAATACAGGATGGTTCATAATTCAGTTTTCTGCACCACCCTGTATCTGTTTCAATTGAATATCGAATGGAAAATTGAGATAGGGACATTGAAGCCGTTTTGACCATGCAATATTAAATAGTTTCAACACGAAACATTTCTAAAGTTGAAACATCTCGATTTTCCACATCCAATATCTCAGTTATCAGTCCCGCTAGACCTTGAATGTTTTGAATCTGTTCAGCAAGAATCCAAGAATGTAATGAAATACAGGGTGTCCCATTTGAAAAATCGAAGTTGCTGCTACTTTCTAGTAGAAGCAGCAAGGCCGGATCGTTTCAAATATTTCAGTAGTGTAGTTTATGTTAATTTATACACACCATCGAAATTTCAGATTTATCCGTTGCCTGGTTTGCCGAAAACGTCAAATTAACGCTCATCGTGAAAAGCCCTGTATAGTTTTGATGACGGACCTGCAACTGAGTCTGGAACAAAGAACGATATAAAATACTCCTTCTAAATGTAATACTCACGTATACTGAATAGGAAGTAATGAAATTCATAAGTCTCGTCTGGTTCCAATTTTGTACCCCAAAATGAGCAAAAATAATATTTTGAGCACATAATATGAATAGTTAAAATCGTCTGTTCACGAATAAAAAGCACATCGTTGAATAGAGATTTTGATGTTATTTTCAGATATGGCAAAAAAAAAGAGAAATTCGAATGTATAGGGTGTTGTTTTCTGGCAGAAAGAATTTGTGAATTTTAAGTGAAGCCGGACCTGGATTTTATCTTTTCTTGTTGCCTCAATCAATTCCACAGGGTGGATTGAGCAAGTGTAACAATTTTTGAAAATATATACAGGTTGGTCGAAAAGTTATGAGACAATGAAGATATGGACAAAATTGATGAAACATCCTGTATCTCGGTTATAAGAAGTCGAAGATCCATTAACCATGGGTTTTTTCAAATCACCCCAGTGACCCCTATCCACAGTTAAATTATTCTCCTGTCCCAATGAAACACCCTGTATATAAAATCTGATTTAAAAACGTGACAAAACTAATTCGAAGAGGGGATTATTTCAAAATGTTTCATTCTTGAATATGTATAGGGTAACACGGGAACCGGCCAACCAAACATAATACCTATATAAAATAATGGAAATTCATTGCCCTTCACTACAATTTTCACAAAAAATGAGTTGAATCACTCAGCTTATAGTAAATACGTCATTTTCAGACGCTACAAGAGTAGTGATTCCTACTGCCTGCGAGAACGACATCCTAAGGCATGTTCGTTCTTGCTTGGCGCAAGCAGCAGATGGAGATGGGGGAAGGAAGTCCAGGCCTTCAGAATGACATAATGAATGGGAAGAAATTAAATTTTTGAATATTTCTCTTTATAAGAATTTGATATATAATTTTTTTATTTTATTATACACACCGACGTATATCTGAAAAGTTGATATTCCACTGTATATACTATCATACAAAGTGTTCCCCATTTCGAGATATTGCCGTTTTTAGATAGGTTCAATATCGAATATTATCTCATAAACTTTCCAGTATGTGAGGTTAATCGATATACATTGTAGCATTCAATGTGAAATCAGTCTTATTTCGTAGACTTCTGGAAATATCCATTTCTAAATCGATATCTACATAATTATATTGTATATGTATATAAGCTTTCGATATAATTTCAGGCATCCTCCTCGATACAAAATGTCAACATATCTTTTCAATATATTCACAACACTAAAAATCATTGTTGTATAAACGGTTAAATGAGACATTGATCAATTTGATCAAATAATATGCCAGCTCAGTGATGTTCAATATGAAACAAATATTATATGTATGTATATGTATTAAGGAGTTTGAATCTCTATTGCCAATACCCATATTCTCACTCAATATCTATATGAATATAAACCATCGATATAAATTTTGAGGATTATTCTGGTTGAATTTCAATATCAATTTCCAAACAAATTCGCAATATTGAACATCAATATCATTTCATTATTCAAATGCGAGAGTGATCCATATGATCTATCAATATTCCCAGCATAGTGATGTTCAACATGGAATGAATATCTTCTTAAGATATAGGTATACTGAGAAGATTGAATTTTGATGGTGATTCAATATCATAATCTCTGTGTATAGCTGAATGGTATGTGTATGATTGATCGATATTATTCTGTATAAAGGGTGGCCCCCGGTCGAGGGTACCTTAGACGTATATGGAAAACGGTACATCGGATTATCTTGAAAATTTGATTACTTCAATAAGCGTTCGTGATCTAACGATTCAAATTATTTTCAGCGAAGCAGCGTTGCCACTTTTACCAAAAAGTAGCATCATCTTTGTTATTTCAAATAGAACACCCTGTATTTCATTGCGTTTTTAGATTCTTCTCAAAAAGCTGATTTCATCAATGCATCACACTTGGGGTCTAGCGGGAATTATTACAGAGATATAGGGTGTTCAAAATCGAGATTTTTCAACTTTAGGATTTTTTTGTGTCGAAACTATTCATCATTGGTCAAAACGGCTTACATGTCCCTATATCAACTTTTGATCAACTATCTACCGGCATTTAATTGGAAAAAATGCAGGATGGTCCAAGATTCAGAAGTTTGATCACCCTGTATCTGTTCCAATTGAATGTCAGTAGATAGTGAATCAAAAGTTGAGATAGGGACATGTAAGCCGTTTTGATCGATAGTGAATAGTTTCGACACAAAAAACTCCTGAAATTGAAAAATCTCGATTTTGAACAGTGTGATACATTGATGAAATCAGCTCTTCGGGAAGAATTTAAAAACGCAATGAAATACAGGGTGTTTCATTTGAAATAACAAAGATGATGCTACTCTTTGGTAAAGGTGGCAACGCTGCATCTCTGAAAATATTTTGAATCGTTTGATCACAAACGCTTATTATAGTAACCAAATTTTCAGGATAATCCAATGTACCGTTTTCCGTATACGTCTAAGGTACCATCGACCGTGGGCCACCCTGTATGTGCCGATAATTATCTCTAGTCTAATGCTGATATTAAAAGTCAACGTTGTGACAACATTCCAGTTGAAGATTAATGAATATGTGTCATCAATGACTATGCATAGTGATGTTTAATATGAAATAAATATATCTCGTGAAACTATTATTAATGAATCAACATATGAATGAGCGATTGGTCGATATAATTCTTCAATATCTGATCATCGTGATGGTCAATATGGAATAGATTTTTTTTAGACATATTGTGCAGATATCCTCATTCAATATCTAAATACTTATATTGTATGGATATGAGCATTCGATATAATTTCTGACGATATTATGTATATAAATGTAAAGTTCCCTTCAACGTTTTACCAATACTGGAAATAAATATTGTATCAACTTTGAAGTGAGAAAATAATCAATATAATGTAATAATGCTCTATCAATATTATTCATCGATATTCTTGTGAAGTGCTGTTCAATATGTTGCAGATATTGTTTGTAGATGTTTCTGGAAAATTCGTTTTCAAATGCTACTAGATATTTTCTGATAATATCTACATATATGTATATATATATATATATTGTAAGAATATATGCCATCGATATGGTTTCTGGCATCATTTCGAATATGTGTCAATATTTGTTTCCAATGTATCCGTTACATTCGGAATCGAAAGTGTATCAACTTATAAATGAGAGATTGATCGTGATGATTCATTAATATCGTATCATCGTGAATGTTCAATATAAAATAACAATTTTTTGAAGATATATTGTGGAGATTGTTTCTGGATAACCACTCTATATCCTCATTCGATATCTGGATGATGATATTGTGTGAATATCTACCTTAGATATAATTTAGGGCAATATTTTGAATATATAGGTATATTTCACTTTGACATTTTTCGCGCATTGAAAATGAATGTTGTATCAACTTCAAAGTGTGAGAATGATCAATATGATTTATCAATATCCTGAAAAGGCGCTGTTCAATATGTTATAGATATTGTTTGTAGATATTTCTGTAGACTTCTTTCTCAATAGCTACTAGATATTATTCGCCAATATCCACATACATATATGTAATAATATTGGCCATCGATATAATTTCCGATATTATTTTAAATATGTGTCAATATTCGTAATCAATATACTACTTTCATTCATTATCTATCTCGTATCAACTTCCAGTTATGACATTATTCAATGGGATCCATCAATATCACATTATACTGATGTTCAATATGAAAGATATATGTTTTTGTAGATATATCTCAATATCTATTCAACTATATTGTCTATATATAAGTTTTCGATATAGCTCTGAGCTTTATTTTTGATATTTGTCAATTTTTTCTTTTCAATTCACTCCCCACATTGGAATATCATTGTTCCATAAACTTTCGAATACGACATTATTCCATATATGATCATCTTTCATCCCAGCATATTGATGTTGGATATAATATTTATATATTCCTTAAATATATCTTGAATATCAATTTTTAATGATCACCACATATTCTCAACCAATATCCTCATAACTATATTTTATGAATATTTTATATTGATTCTGTTCCAAGCATACTCAATATATGTATATATTTGTTTTGAATCTCCTGTTAATATTATGGATAGATATTGTATCAACGTTTGATTGATAGAAACATGAATAGCATCCATCAATACCTAAGCATACCGATATTTCATACGGAATATACAGTATGATGCAAATGTATGGAATAAATTCATTATTTCAGAAATGGGCGACATTTGAAGAAATTCCAAAAACAGGTGAGTTCCAATTTTTGAAGCCTCATCTCATGACATTCCCATGAGAGATGTTACGTCACTGATGTAGAAGTAATGACGTGATGGACGATTCTTTCAAATACAAGCAGGGGTCATGTGACACCTCGTTTGAAAGGTCTACTGATCGTCTATCCAACAGTCAAAATTTAAAAAAAGAATATTGCAATTAAAATGGATAATCATTTGGTTAACTGAATCTTGCAGAGGTCTGCTACTGAGAATTGAAGATCGAAGAGTCGCCTTGTTGAAAAAATACACAATAAAAAAAGTTCTGAACTCTAGTTTTTGGATTTTTCTCGGAAGTCGTCTTGTTTTGAAATGAATTTATTCCATACATTTGCATCATACTGTATATTTCTTGGCGATATGTTTGAGATATTGTTAATAAATAACCCGTCCATATTCCTACCCAATGTCTGAGTTACTATATAGTATGAATATAAGATACTGATATAATTTGAAGCATTCTTTTGAATATGTGTCGATATTTTTTTTTCAATTAGTCTCAACATCAGTCATGAATGCAATAACAAGATCATTTCTCATTATTGATACATATTTGGTGTCAATATTTATAATATATCACTACGTGGTGATGCCAAGAATATTGCTCATCTTCAACCTACTATATTGTTGGTCAATATCGATGAGCCATCAGTTACATATATAGAGATGATGAATGATTCTCAATCAACGCACTTCATTGTTTTTTTCATATCAACAAATCAATATTGTAGGATGATTATAAATCAATATTATTTCAGATATTTTGTTGAATGATTTAACAATCTTTTTATGAAACATCGAATCAATATCGACCTACAATAGCATGTTGAATGTTTGGATCCAATATTGTGCCTACTTGATTTCTCGATATTGCGCCAATTTTTCATCTATATTGGTCCAATATCGGCCCAATATGAGTGTGCTACTTGGGTGGCATGTCTCCGAAACCAGTTACACTAATTATATTAAACAATTTTATCACAGCCATTTGATGGAAATGTGTGAATCAGTTGAGTTTCATTTGCGAATGCATGGGTCAAACCACGAGTAATTGACTATATTATGTCAGTATTGGTAACCAGAAACAACAAGGGACATATCATTGACCCTTGTGGCACTCCTGCACGAATTGAAGTACTATTAGATAGTGAATTATTATAGCACACCAATCGAGTATGATCTGATAGATAACATCCAATCAAGTCTAATGCAGGAATATCAACACCGTTATATTCCAATTTAGTCAGTAGCTCTTTGTGGTTGATCGTGTCGAGAACTTTCGAATAATCTGAAAGCAAAAAGATTGCAACTTCTTCGTCATCAAGGACCTCAGTTATAGGACTGGTTATATCTACCAACGCTAACGAGGCTCTATGAGCGAAAGGAAAACCAGATTGAACTTATATAAAAAAGGGCAATAGTATTTTAACATGGTGAAAGAAATATCATCTGAACATATGCATTAGACCTTAGGAGATATAGTATTTCGTGTATATTGTCAACCGACGATAAGGTGTACGGAAAATTTATATTAGAGCTGAATAACATATCATCGGAATATGAGCAATTTTGATATGAAGATGATGATATATTCTAATGATATTTCCGTGAGAGCGGCTCTAGAAAACATCATCAGGAAGGCAGGAGTACAACAATCATCCTGTAACACGCATCCCAGATTGTTTTTCAACATCCCAATGATTCCTAACCCCACCAGCATATTTCCGAACACTTAATATATGCCGCGGTGACTAATAACGTGACAGAAGATTCTGGAATGTTCTGAAAACGATCGATGGAACAATTAGAGAGAGAGGTATTGTTCTCAAATGCTTCTGAAGAAAAAAATTGGGAACGGAAGATTATTCGAGAACGTTCGAGAAACAAAGCCTATCAAGGGATCTCATATATAAGACGGCCGAACAACTGCAGGCAGTCAGTCAAGCAGCGAGTGTCAGAGAGAGGCAGTCATATACCGCGTGATAAGAATCGTTTTACAGAAATAGTAGTTATAAGTTTTATATGAATTAGTGTTTCTTATGTTAAAATAAATCAATTCAAAAATAAATAGTGTCTTGTTTGCTTCTGCACCCGAATAACGTAACAATTGGTGTCAGAAGTGTGGGATATTCCAGTATGAAGTGAACAGACCATTGCAATGGAGGAACTATATGAGTTGAAAGTGGTGGATTTGAAACGCGAGTTGAAGGAGACAGATTCCGACACAACAGGGATCAAGGCTACACTTCAGCATCGTCTCAAAGAGTATACAGGGTGTCCCTAGACCAGAACGTCTCAGATGTCCATGTCTTAACTTTCGATTCACTATTTACTCGTATTTAATTGAAACAAATACCGGGTGGTGTAGAATTCTGACTGAAACTGAGAATTCTACACCACCCTGTATTTGTTTCAATTAAATACGAGTGAATAGTGAATCAAAATTTGAGATATGGACATGTAAACCGTTTTGACCAATAATGAATAGTTTTGACACAAAAAATTCCCAAAAATAAAAAATCTCGATTTTCCGCTCCCTTTATCTCGGAAATCATTCCCACTAGACCCCAAGTGTGCTAGGTCGTTGAATCAAGCTCTTCAAGGAAAATATGAAAATGCAATGAAATACAGGGTGTACCATTAGAAAAAAATTGATGTTCGCTTTTGTGAGCCTTTCTTGCGCCCCTCGTAGAAAATATATTCATTCCTGAAGTTAGCACTCATAATGCGATATGATGTGGAATTATAATATTCTGAAAATTCTTATTGGTTCAGGAGATATTCAACTGTCCCACTGGTCTAGGAACACCCTGTATAGTGAGCGTAGGTCAAGAGACTTTCACCTTCGAGCAATCAGCTTCAGCGGGATCGATGTTGGCTGGGATCTCGGCTTCGACTCAGCGACAGGATATTGCTGACCAGATGACAACTCAGCGAGAAGAAGTTCTGGCACAAATTATTGTTCAGCAAAATCAGATCGCATCGCATATCTCAGCTCGTCAAGAGGTATTGGATCAGATATCGGCTTGACGGAACGAGATATCAGCTCAGAAGGAGGTACTAGCTCAGTTTCCTACTCAGCAAGATCAGATTGCCTCTCAGATATCTGCCCAACGAGAGGAAGAATTGACCCAGATATCAACACATCGGCGAGAGGTTCTGACTCAGATCGCTGCTCAGCATGAACAGATCGTTGCTCAGCAAGAACAAATCGTTGCTCAGCAAGAACAGATCGTGTCTCAGCAAGATAAGATTATAGCTCAGGTTTCAACCCAATTCATCACTCAGATAAAAGAAATGGAGAAGGAGCTGCAGCTCGAAATAGAAAGAATATCTTTGCTGGAGAAGTCTGGAAATGGTCAACGACTTATGATTGAAACCACAGTAGAGCCAGATGCAGTGACTACTACTAATCGAGTGGAACATCATAGCCGAACTATCTGAAGCAGTTCGAAGTAGGGTCCCTTGATGGAAATCGACGTTAAAGTCATCTTAACAGGGTACGGACAGATCATAGCTGCATTCTTTTTTAATGATCTAGAGAATTCAGTTCTGTCTACTGGCATACCTGACATTGCTGACACGTTACATCCAAGAGCGCCACAGAAAATTATTCAGAATTTTGATAAAAGGTATGTACAGGGTATTTACTTGTTGAGGAAGATCATATGATGAACGAGTTTTGTAATTATGATCCGATTCAATTCAAAATTGAAAGGTATATGGGAATTTCCGGGGTTCGAGATAATGATTCATAGATTTATTAATCATTACATGGTTGTTTCGTCAAAATTGGACAATTCAAGATGACGGACCCAATATATATCGAAAGAAATTTCTAATTATGATCTGATTCTATTCGAGGTTGGTATCTGAGGGTTTTTGGAGTCGGACTTTATGATTTTTTTGTGAAAATAATTGGGAAATTCAAGACAGCGGATCCAATATGGCGAACGAATTTTGTAATTATGATCCGATTCTGTTCAAAAATCTAAATTGGTATCTGAGGATTTCCGGGGTCGGAAATTATCATCATTCCGTCAAAATTGGGATATTCATCAAGATGGCGGATCCAATATGGTAGACGAGTTCTGTAATTAAGATGCGATTCTATTCAAAATTGGTATCTGGGGGTTTTCGGGGTAGGAGATAATGATTGTTTCGTCAAAATTGGAAAAATTCAAGATGACGGATCCAATATGGCGAATGAAATTTCTAATTATGATCTGATTATATTAAAGATTGGTATCTTAGAGTTTTCGGGGTCGAACTTCATAATTTTTTGACAAAATTGGGATATTCAAGATGGCAGATCCAATATGGCAAGCAAGCTTTGTAATAAATAGTTGTTTGAAAAATCAATTGAACACACGTTCGTAAATACTCAGTCGAATTAAGAAAAAGGAGAACATATATCGGTTTAAAAAATAAAGAGATAGATTGCCAAGCTGAAAAGGAGTATAAAATGAATAGTATTCTGAAAAACTAAAGAAACACGCTTTTATGAATAGCCGAACTGAAAAGAAGTAGAAAATATAATAAATACAGTGTGAGGGTGAATATTTAACTGAAAGAATAGTTTCTAGAAATATTGTGCATAGCAAAACAACGTTTGGCAAGTCATCTAGTGATGATATTTATTATTCGTTTCAAGAACTCTTTGTATATTATTTTGAAAAAAAATTGACAGTGTCAAATGACTTCTGAATGTCAATGATTATAAAATTCAAGAAAAATAAAAAAAGGTCATATCGATTACTGAATACGATATTTTCCTATTCTCTTCGAAAAAAATGTGCTGTGTTAGGCTGTGACAACTAGTTAGATAGCAAATTTAAATTTGTTAGCTCTCCAACAGATAAAGATAAACTACAAACTTGGAAAGTAAATATGAAGATACCGAACTGGAAAATCGGCAAATTGAGCAAAGTATGCGGGGTAAAAATGATGAAAAAATCACGTATATTTTTTTCATTGTGCTTATGAATCTACAAATTTTCAGATGCATTTCAGAAGGAACAGTTTTAATAAATACGGCCAATCAAAAGGAGACGCATGCCCCACCATTTATAAAGTAATAAATTCTGGAAATATTATCTGCCCGAGAGCAAGTGCGGAAAATGATTGTTTACGTGAATATTCCTTTGGAAAAACAGGAAAATAAGTAGATGGAATTATTACAAGAGAACCAACATCTGAAGGATGCTTTGAATTCGAACATGGAAGAATTGCAAACATTGAGAGACTATAAGAAGGCTGTTGATAATTTATCGAATGAAGACCAAATTACATGTTTGAAGAATTAAACCATACATGAATGGAGTACCCAAACCATCAAAAAGGCACCCAAAATTAAATTTTTTTGTGGTTTCCTGGTTATGAAACACTTCTGAAGTTAAATTTTCCACTCCCGAGTATTCGATCGCTGTCCAGAAAAATCGAGCATATCAATTTCAATCCTGGTATTTTAAATGACATTTTCGCTTTATTGAAAATCAAAATTCAAAATTTTTCTGATTGTGAGAGAGATTGCTGTATACTGTTAGATGAAATGGCAATAGTTCCGGGAAAAGAATATTGTACAGCAACCTCAAGTCTTTGCGGATTTGAAACTTAATTTACAAAATTCGGGTGAAATTGCTAGTCACATTCTTGTCGTAATGTTGAGTGGAGTAATTTCAAGGTGGAAACGAATTGTAGGATATAATTTTACTTCAAATAGCATTGGAGGTGATTCTTCAGCAGATTTTTCACTCGGAATTCTAGAAAACTCTGAAATTATTGGATTGAATGTTCTAGCAATTTCATCTGACATGGGTCCATCAAATCAAGCTTAGTAAAAAAGTTTCGGAATAAAAAGTCAGAAGAAAAGTTTTCAAAATCCCAAAGTTCATCCAAGTGATCCGATGGAAATAATATATTTTCTGGCTGACGTTCCCCACATATTGAAAAATATAAAATCGTGCTTAGTCAGTTTTGAATATATTACAGTTCCAGATCATTCTGTTGAAAAATATAAGTTACCAGTGAATACCATAGATATTAAATATATAGAAAATTTGGCCGAATGGATTTGAGAATTGCTCCTGAATTATCATGTTATTTGTATAATTTGGATCACTTCAATAAAATGAAAGTTTCAAATGCATATATGTTGAGTCATGATGTCGGTGCTGGAATGAAATTTCTCGGAGAAGAAGATGATAACTTCAAATCTGTGTTGACGACGGTTTGGTCTGTTGAAATGGTGAATAGATGGTTCAAATTAATGACATCTAGAACAGAAATATTGGGCTTATCTAAATATAATATGAACGAATATCACAAAGTAATAGAATTCTTACAGGAGGTAATAATACTATTCAGAAATATGAAGATTTCTAAAGATATAACTAGTCAACCTAGAAGGAAACCAATACAAACAGCAATAACATTATCAACTCAATGTTTTTCAGCTTAGCAGAATTATTTACTCTGCGAAAAAATGTATAAATTTGTATTGACATCTAGATTTTCTCAAGATGCTCTGGAAAATGTTTTCAGTCAAATGAGAAACAAACAGGCTCTACCAAACGCGTTGCAGGTTCGTTCCCTTCTGAAAAATATTTGTGTCGTCCAGTATATTGGTGACAACTCGCGTTCTTTTAATGGCAATAACACTATAGTTGCCTATATAGTTGTGTAGGATACATCATTCCTAGAATATTGAAACAAATCCAAAATTTTGAACCTTTCGTAGAATTTTGTGTCAAAAAAAGATAGTTAAATCTTTTTCAAAACTATTGTGCTTGAGAGAATACCGTGCTGGGCGTTTACACTACCCTACAGAAGATATTTTCAATTTTTTCGTGATATTGGAACAGATTTCCTTAGATTTATCAAAAGCAATTCCTGCAGGAGCGAATTATGAACTGAAGAAGCACTTTCTGTCTGTAATTTCGGAAGAAGAAACTATTTCAAAATCAATTTTTCCACATTGCCACAATTTGAAACCAAAACTTATAAATACGTTTATCATATTCAGAATTCGGATTTTTCTCAGAAATGAAAAGCGAAAAATGAAACAAAACTGTATACGAGATGCTAGTAGCAAGAGTATTTGTATGAGACAACAAATACTACAATTTAATAGTTGATTATTCTTTCTACTAGCGTTTAGAGAAATCTATTTTTTGCACTCATTTTAGTGCTGAAAATCACTTTTCGCATACCTCTATATATCCATAGTATACATTTCCTTGCCTCAATGTAGGGAGCAACGTCGTACTTTTCCTCCCTAGGGAGGAAAAGTACTTTTTCTCCTTAGGGAGAAAAATGAAAGTGACGTCATATATGTTATTTTATAGTAAATATACCAGACACGTTTATTCGTCTGCTATAGAGCAGGAAAATGTATCTATACCAAATAGTTGAAAAGAATAATAGTGCTAAAAGAATTTTTGAAACTGCCTAATGTCATAAATTATACCAGGCATAGTTCCAGAAGAATGTAAAAACTTCACAAACGTAAGATTTCCACAAAATTCATTAAACACACGACATGTTTCGCTTATACAGTAGCTTCGTCAGGTGATATACTGGTACAATGAACCAAACTAACGTTGGCTCGCTTAACTTTTATATATCTTACCTTCCCAACCTGAAGGATTAGTTACCTGTGGACAGGTACGATAAACCTCCATTTTCGGAAATTAGGCACAATATTTACATTAAATTACGGTTTACCGGATCAACTTGAAAGAGTTGATATCAAATACATATTATTGGTGAACTATTAAGGTCTAATTGATCATTGAGTAAAATGTCAGAATTTTTTAGTTTGTTGATTTCTAATGATTCAAAATGATTGAGTTTCAGTCCTTCATTTTCTACGAGCAGAATTTCGAAATTATCATCAAAACTATGGTCTTCTTCTAATATATGGTTGGCGTATGTCGTATGTGTTTCAGCGAAAAAGATTGAGTTACAAAACTTTCAGATCAACGTAATGAGCTTTAATTATATATCATTTTATAGCAAGACATTGATCAAGTAAACTTTATCACTTGAAAACATCTTCGAGGAGTTGGCCGGGTATTCTTTAAAAAAAAAGGTCGTCCGATATCTACCCACGAATCTGAGGTAGTTATTCGATTCTCGATCACACCTGAATTGGAACATTTTTGTCTTTTTCGTCAGAGCAGAAAATTAATTATCATTAATTTACTGCAAAATTTTAAATAATCTTCCATGATGACGGAGAGATAATAAATATGACCTGTTGAACACATTCTCTGAGACAGTAAGAAAATCTAGTGTCTAGTATACAATTATTATTTTCATAGATTGATGACTCTCATTCAATGATATAAGAACTTTATTCAGTATACATACGTATAAAAAATGGTAATAGAATAACAAAGAATAGGGTTGAACAAAGTAGTAATCGATAAGTGATCATTCACTTGTTTCGATATTAACAAACAAACAAGTATATATATATAAAATAATATCAGATAAAATAAGACTAGGATCTAAGGTAACACATTAAAAATAAAATGGTAAAAGGTTATGTAATAAGGTAGATAATTAAAAAAAAGTTTAGAGTAAAAAGTTACGATTGCGAGTAGATTGGGTTAGTACATATACGTATACACAAATGGAATAAATTTATGAAATGAATGAATGAATGAATGTTTATTCACAGAAGGTTACAGTACATTATTTTTACAGATAGTGTTCATGCAATAAACAGTGAAAACTAAATAGTTCGTTATGGAAAGAAATATAGCAGTAAATAAACAGGAGAGAGTACCCGACTAAGTTCATTTAAGAACTTGTCTTCGGGTATTAACAATCTGTTGAAGTTTACTATCGAGAATATGTCTTGTGTTCAGTTGAATCATTCGACTATAGTAGAGAAATAAATGGAAGAAATAATCAATACTAAAACTATAAATATGATTTCATTATGTAACTGTTACCTAACTATTTATTAGAAAATAAGATAATTGATATAAGATGATTCCGAAACGTACAAAAGAGGTAAATAATGAAACAATGAGAAGAAAGAAAATAAAAGTTATAACATTTTTCTGAAGTAGATATTTTCTAGATTGGATCAATGACATAGGTGAAGAATGTTCTATCATTAGACAATATCCAATTTTTCAGTTTGGCTTTGAATAGACGAGCCGAGTTAAGTTGTTTTAAGTCATTGGGTAATTTATTGAACAATTTTGAACCTGTATAGCGGAAATTTCTTTGACCAAGCGATTTCTGAGTAGCAGGTACATAAATGGCAGATGCTATATTTTGCCTGGTACCGTAGGTATGTGGTATATTATTTGAAATATGCCTATTGGAGTGAAGGAAACAGAGAGCTCTGAAACAGAAGAGTTGTCGTATGTCCATTACCTTGGCATCCATGAATAACTGGTCTGAGGGATACTTGCGAGGTTTCTTGAGTATGATTTTAATTATCCATTTTTGAATAACATCGATTGGTTGCAAATAATTTCTCCTAATACCACCCCACCCTATAATACCATATTGAAGAATGGATTCTACGAATGCGTAGTAGATAGTTTTGAGATGGTGTGATGTTAGGAATCCAACTAATTGTTTGAATCTATGAATCATACCTCTCAATTTGTTCACAATATTGCGAGCTTGTACATCCCACCTTAAGAAGGAATCAATGTAGATACCTAGGTATTTCACTGATTGTACAAGTTCAATTGCATGATTATTTATATTTATAGTATCATAATTAGGCAGAAATGGTTTGTAAGATGTGAAGGGTAGAATTTTTGTCTTCATAGCGTTGACTGTCAGTTTGTTCTCATCGAACCAATCAAAAATCATTTGAATGTCTGCTTTAGCAGTTTGTTCTATTTCGTCCCAAGAGTTACCCTCATAGATAATGGAAGTATCATCTGCAAAGGATAATATTACTCCTTTCGAATTCAGCTGAAGCAGATCATTCAAATATATAATAAATAAAACAGGACCTAGGACTGTACCTTGTGGGACTCCATATATGACTGTCTCTTCGTGACTGTAAGTATCATCAATTTTTACTACTTGACTCCTGTCTCTCAGGTTACTAGAGAATAAGTCATGTGCTATCCCTCGTATACCGAGGCAGTCCAGTTTATCAAGCAGAAGCTCATGGCTTACCGTGTCAAAGGCTTTCGCCAGATCCACGAATACACCCAAACATGATTTTTTTTTATCAACAGCCGAATAGACAATTGATGTTAGCTCAGCAATAGCATCCTGCGTTGATTTGCCTTCTTGGAAACCATATTGATGTTGCGATATTATTTTATTTTTATTTAGGAAACTGGTTAATCGAATATTGACTGCTTTTTCAAAGATTTTTGCTATAGATGAGATCAAAGAGATTGGTCTATAATTAGAGACTTGAGATCTTCCACCCGATTTATAGATAGGCTTGATTACAGCCTTCTTGAAGTGTCTTGGAACTAGCCCTTTTTCGAACGTCAAATTTATGATATGTGATATAGGTTTAGCGATATATTTGCTAGTCAGTTTGAGGACTTCATTTGAGATACCATCAATACCAGTTGCTTTTTTGTTTTTCAATTCAACAATGATTGATTCTATCTCCTTATGGTCCGTAGGTTTCAGGAAAATTGTTGCGTTTGACCTAGCATAATTATTTTTTGTTTCTGGACGTTGGCGGATTGCTTCAGCCATTTTTTTACCTATACTAGAGTAATGTTCGTTGAAGTGATTAGCAATTTGATTTTTGTCGGTTATCACCGATCCGTTCTCTAATTTAATGTTTTTGATATGGATTGGATTCGATTTTGTACAACATTCTTTCACAATTTTCCAAAGATTTTTAGAGGATGATTTGTTTTCCTCGATTTTGTTCTTGAGATAATCATGTTTAGTTTTTTTGAGCAATAGCGTTAGTTTGTTTTTGTATCTTTTATATAATGTTTGTTTCTCGGTATTTAAAGGATCTCTCAAAAATCCTTCATGTAGTTTATCTCTCTTATCAATTGATGTTATCAAACCTCTAGTAATCCATGGTTTCCTTTTTTTGAATGGTTTTATCAATCTTATTTTAGTGGCTTTTTGGATTACTCCTCTCAGGGTAGTTATGAAATTATCTGTTGCCAAATTCGCATCATTCACACTGTAAACGGAGGACCACGATTCAGTTTTTATTATTTTCACTACTTTACTTTCGTCCAAGTAATTATAAGACACTATGCCGTCGTTATGAGCTTGTTCAATTCTCAGATTATTCAAAATTAATGAAGTAGAGTAATGGTCAGTGATGTTTGTTTTTACAATGGCTGGGAAAACATTTTCAGTGTTATCTGTGCTATTTTTGAGAAATATATGATCGAGGCATGAGTTCGACATAGAAGTTACTCGAGTTGGGTTATTAATCAATGATCTGAATCCCTCAGCTGACATAATATTCAGGTACTCATCAACGTCTTTGTTTTCGTGATCTAAAATATTTATGTTGATATCTCCCAAGAAAAAGGTGTATTCACTGGCTGCGACCATTTCTGTCTGTAGAAATGCATGTAGGTTGGTATTGAAATCTTCGACTTCAGTGCAGGGAGGTCTATATACAACGACAGTACATATCTTTACTTTATTGTAGGACATGTAAACTACAACACCATTTACATCTCCGATTTTTATAAACTCGTGCCTCTCGTAGATATTATCACGAACATACACCATAGTTCCATCATTTTGATTGACCCGCTCACTGTTACAAATCATTGTATACCCCTTTATATCAAAATAATCCGGATCATTAACTTTCCAGGTTTCGGTAAGAGCGATGATGCTAAACGCGTCTTGGACTTCAGATAAATAAAGTTGTAATTCATCAAAATTTTTGGAGATACTTCTTATGTTATTATGAAATATTGAGAAGCAATCAGAGGAGCCAAAAATTCGTTTGAAAGATTCAACACAATTAATTTCGTTAGTAATAATTGGTTCATTCTGATATTCAAGTATGAATTGATCCATTCTAGAAAAATACCAACTGGTAATGAAAATTTTTATATTTATATTGAAAGTTATTCAACCTATTATTTCTAATGGAGAGATAATGTAATCTGGAGAAGGAATATTTTTATCAACCAGTTGTAAGAGTAAACTAACTAAATGTTTGTTCAATGCGTATTTTTTTCTTCTTTGCTGACGCTTCGAGTGAACCTTTTTGTAGTTCCTTCCTGGGGGCTCAGAGCATTTTTCCTTTTAGATGAGGTTTCAGATGAGTTTCTAGGATTCTTTATATTCAATTCAGAATTTGGTTCCTTAAGAAAGTCTTTATAAGTATACGTTGCACCGTTGATGATGAGCTTGTTCTTCAGTAGGGTTGTCTCTAGTTTTTCCTCCTTCGCCTCTCTATAGTGTTTATACAAGACCTTCTTTTCTTTCCTTTCGGATTCAGTTAGGTCGTGGCTTACTGAGATATCGGTTCCTTTTAGTTTGAAGCAATTCTTCAAGATTTCTTGTTTTTTAAGGTTCCGAACTAACTCCAGAATCACTGGCCTTTTTCTAGTTGTGTTTCGCTTCCCAATTCTGAACGTATTATTCACATCTGCATTTTCCAGTTTTATATTCAGTTTCTCTTGGATTGTTTCCTGGACAGTCTTTAGGGTCTCGGTTTCTTCTGCTTCTTCAATCCCAAATATAACTAAATTGTTGTTTTTTTGTTTTCTTCTCTCAGTTTCGATTTCGCATTTCAATTCCTCATTTTCAGTTTCCAAAATTTCAACTTTTTTTTCTAATTCGGAGATTTTTTTAGATACTACTTGTAAATCGCCTCTAATAATTTGGATGTCTTGTTTTATTTCGTTGTTTTGGAGATAAATCGACTTGATCAACGATTTTGTTTCCTCATCCATACCGCGATTAACAGAGTCGATATTTCTGCTTAAAAATTTCAGCAGTTGGCAACAGCGTTTGACCGATTTTGCTCGTTCAACCTGTATCGCTAGTAAGAACTTCAGGTCCAAAGGTCAATCTTTGTTTGTTTATCGTGGGGGTTTGCTTCAGTGAGACAATAAAACTGATGTTATTGTTACTGTTTTTACTCACGAGGATGGCCAATGTTATCAAGATGATAGATATTATGCACATTCAGCAATTCATTCACGATTTACTAGCGAAATACAATAACTTGATAGATTTCAATGCAAACAAAACACAAGCATGCCTTTTCTCTCGGAAAGCCGATCTCACTCTCACTCTCACTCTCAAATAAGATGGAAAATTGAATTTTTCAATTACATGTGGGAATAGGTGTACGGTGAGTTGAGAATAACAAAAATATCATGGATAATAACCCAAAGTATACATATATACACACACATACATGCATATATACACATGTACACACATATAGGGAATCTAGCACGGAAAATATTAGAACTTAGGCTAACCAACAAATATGGAGGTCATTGAATGAATTTTATAACAGTAAAATATTAATGTGGTGTAGGTATGGATCTATTTTATTTTGCTACTATGATTTCATTCCTATAAGATCAGATATTATTTTTCTATCGCTTTCCAGAATATATGATAATACTGGGTGTCCCAAGTTATCGTATAGGTACCGGCAAAAACTCGTTTACTCGACAAGATGAACAAAAATTAGTGAAAATGCTTCAAATGACATCGAAGAACTTTCTTTATGACTCAAAAAAAAGTGTATTAGATTGGACAGCCCCCTGGTAGCAACTCCTCAATTTTTATTGAATGGACTCCCTGTATATTGTCATTGAAAATTGCCTATCATCCTATTTTGGGAATGAACGATAGCACATCGGTACTTTGTATTTTGTTCATCAATAACAACATTAACAATAAAATTTTTTGACCTCATTTACGTTACATCGATTGAAAATTGCCTCCTCCCATGTTCGTAAAAATGTCCCACAATAAAATTAGATTAATAATTACACTATAGATAGGTACCGTCTGCAATGATTGATGTTCTGCAGTTCAACGAAATATTATCTGTCATTGATTTTTTTAAACAAAAATTCAATCTATACTTCTTATCTGTGAACTTTTTGAACACATGGGTGAAAGCAATTTGTCATTTGAGTAACGTAAAAAAGTCACAAAATGTTCATGTTTTTGTTGTTATCTAGAACAAAACACCAAGTATGAGCTATATCGCTGTATTCCAAATAGATTGACAGGCAATTTTCAGAGACAATATGCTACTTGAAAATAAAATTATCTACCATCCGGCGGCTGCCAAATATATCACATACTCCATAAGACATTATAGGAAGGTTATTTTAATGCCATTTAATGCAGTTTTTTAATGCTTTTGATATCCTGACAAATAGGCGAGATATTGCCTGTATACGATGACTTGGGCCACCCAGTATTCGAATTATAAAAACTATTGGAAATGACAACTCGATATTTTTGTTGGAATATTCATTAATTATTCAGGTTATGTTTGTGATTACTTTAGGAGCTTGCGATGGGAAATGCTCGATCTTGTTACGTCCAGGATATCCTTGGGTGCTCGCAGAAAGAAATGTTCATTCATTTCATGTTATAGATAACCTCAAGGATTCGCAATGATGAGGAATATATCAAATCTGAGGCGAGATCTCCGCGATTTCTTCCGGACGACTCCAGAGAGTATTTCCCATGGTGACAGCCTAAAGTGATCTTTGAAACCTCGCAGAAGGATTTCGTATTTTGATCCTGAAGATAACTACTTAGAGATATCGCGGAGAGCTCCGTGTTACCTGGGATACCAATACAAACATTGTTTTATCAATGAATGTTTATGTATTATTCGCTCCAAGTTGTCCATGAATATTTCAGCAAGTAAAGGGCACTTTAGAGTGAGAGGAGAAGAGGATCTGTCCGTACCCTGTTAGATGACAAATACGTCAGTTTGCATCAAGGGACCCTAGTTTGGAGCAGCTTCCTAAGCCAATGGGTTGTCGTATCCTTAGATATCAGAATCACCCAGTATCCTAGACTATTCGATATATGTCAATAGTTCATGACATACGATAATTAGTTTTCAATAAATCTGTCAAGTAACATTACAAGCCCTTCGTATATATCCCAGATATCATCATTTCTGGGACTACGATCTTCACGTCAACAAAAAGACATGTTCATTTTTCATGGAAAAAATTGATTATCTTGGTCATATTGTTGAATACAGCAGAATAATCAAGTCTCCAGCCAAAATGCGCGCCGTTCTGGATTTACCACGACCTTCGAATGCTGATGATATTATACGATTTCTCGGATTTTTCACTTATTACTTTCGGTTTATACCACATTTTCCAAAGATTTCATACCCACTTCGATGTTTTCTGAGGAAAAACCAACCCTGGGTATGGTCATCAAACTATGAAGCTGCTTTCCTGCATATCAAAACAGAACTTTGTAGTGACCGAGTACTAATGCCTTTTCGATCCATCTCTTCCACTGGTTCTAACAACGGATGCTAGCCCATTTGGGGTTGCTGCGGTGTTGAGTCATCAATTCAATGGATTCGAGAGACCCATCGCTTATGCTTCTCGTGCACTCACAGACTCAGAGAAGAACTATAGTCAGTTGGATAGAGAGGTTCTTGCCATAATTTCTGGTGTCACTCACTTCTACATGTACCTGTTCGGTACTCATTTCCTTCTGGTCACTGATAATGAACCCTTATCGAGAATATTACATCCTTACAAAGCCCTGCCACAATGATTTCATCGCGCCTTCTACGTTATGCTTCTTCTTTGTCCGGATTCAATTATTCCGTTGAATTCAAGGAAGGGCAAGAAAATCAAAATGTTGACTGTTTGTCTCGAGCCCCAGTGAAGCAACTGAATGTTCCAGCAGATGGATTTATTGGTGATGAAGTGAATCAAATTTGTGATCAAGTTGTTTTTCATATTCCAAGCAGTGAGATTACTTCGACTACAATCAAAATGGGAACTGGAAAAGATCCAGACCTGGAATGAATACTTGGAACTCTACAATCAACTTCAGAAGATAGCGAATTCACTTTGGTTGATGGCATGATTTTTCGAAAAGACAGAGTTGTCATTCCAGCCGTGCTACGCATCAATGTTCTCGATAAACTTCATGATTCGCATTTGGGGATGACTGAGATGAAACAACTCGCACGTCGGTATGTATTTTGGCCAAACATCGACCGTGATATAGAGCGAATGGTCAAAAGCTGCGAAATATGTGCCTTGACAAAATCAAACCCCCCAAAAGCGCCTGTGCACCCGTGGGATCTTCCTGAGATGAATTAGAAAAGGATTCACATCGATTATGCGGATCCATTCGAAGACCGTTACTTCCTGATGTGCGTGATACCAGATCTGAATGGACTAAAGTGAAAATCTCAAAAGATGCACCAACCAGTTCATCCACTATCTTCTCTACTCTTTCAGAAAATATATTCTCTATGCATGGTTATCCACAAGTGATGGAATCAGACAACGCTTTCATTTCTCAAAGCAAAGAATTTCACGTATACTGTGTTTCGAAAGGAATCTTCCAGACATTTATTGCTCCAAACTATCCTGCTACTAATGATCTCGCTGAAAGAAATATCCGAACTCTGAAGAATCGGCTGAGGGCTGCTTCTAGTGATAACAGGCCGATCCAGGATAAGCTACAGGATATTCTCTCTCGCTACAGAGCTACTCCACTTGTCTGTAGTAAATCACCTGCAGAATTGTACCGCAATAGGACATTGAGAATTCGTTTGGATGCTATTTTTCCGTATAAACTCCACAAGTCTAGGACATCTTCGAGGGCTCCTCGTTCATTTCGTGAGGGGGAAAGAGTCCAGATCAGACGTTTTATCAATGATAAGACCGTCTGGCATTTCGGCGTAATCCAAAAACTGAAACAACATGTGGACCAACTTAGGTTCAGTTTGGTTCCGAAGCCTACTGTTACCTTTGGACCTACTCAATCATTCGATGTACCAAGGATATCAACAGTGCCACAGCCACATAATATACCAGATGTGTGTTGAAACAGTAGAACCAAATAGATGTCATTTTCCAGATATTCCCCAAGATCGACCACAGCGCCAGCGACGCCTACCTTCACGTTTTGCTGACTACGACATGAAGTCTTAAAATTGTTTTCGACTTCTATTTTGATGATTTGTATATTTTCTAATCATGTGGGAGAGACTGTCGTATCCTTAGATAATAGAATCACCCAGTATCCTAGACTATTCGACCTATGTCAATTGGCAAGGTGATCGACCGTTGGGGGCGCTGTTTCAAAACAAGATGGCGGCAAAGAGTGTGTTGTTTGTTTACAAAATTTCTTGAGATTTGCATACTTTTTCTTCTTGTTATTTCATCGTGTCATTTTGTTTATTGTTGAACTTTTTACTGAAATCATAATATTTTTTGTTGGATCATACTGTTTCATCGATCATCGTGATGTGAGGAAAATAACTGTTACCTACTGACTGAATCGTGGACCAAATAGTCTGAGCTTTCTTCAAACCAGTGCATTTCTGTGGGACAACTTTATGGGATATCAAAAATCACAAGCATATCCACTATCATCAGAAGCTGATATATTCACCATCATACCTCTATAAATCCACTCAAGCAAAAGGATCCTGCAGACCACAAATGGTGATACCAGGAGTAAACTTTTTCAACAGTGAACAGCCTTCTGTGAACATATTGAAAACCATCCCTAAACCAAAGCCTAAACAATGTGTTAACCTATTCGCCTATTTTGTGCTAAATATTATAGCCACCAGAATCATGTGCAATTGATCCATACAATAGAAATCAGCAGCAACCAGCTCTAATAAGTCTAAACCAAGAAATAGTTCAACACCAAAGGCATCCTGACATTACTGTGGATTTAATAGTAGATACGTAGATACAACTATCAATGGCCTATCTTCAACAATATTACTTCCAGGCTTTGAGGATTGTTTACAGAGCAACTCCTATACCTCATATATTATGGTGCTCCACTGCAATAACAGCAATTTGCCATGATCCTATGTGCCATGTGTGTGAATTGTATCCATATATCACACTTTTCATAATGTGAATATTCCTAATATACTTAGAGTTGAGGTAGGTGGCATCCTAGACTGAGTTTTCTTCTTGGAATTCATTTAATATCTTGTAAAGCTATTTTTTTACCATATTGATGAAATCATTGAATAATTTGGAATTCCACCACATAAAACATTGATCAAATGACCTAGGATTTCAGTTAATGTATTTACACAGTATATTATCATAAATTTTGTGATTTGATATCATTTTGTAATCCTAAATTCATCTAATTGAAAATATCTATCTTATCAATCTGTATAGTTCATTATGTTTTTTATATTTTGGAACTGAATTAATAATAATTTTTCAAAAATGAAAGTACATAGACATAACATGTGTTTTACTGTACTTATGCCACTCAAAAGAAGTTGAGAAAGAAGTAACTACAAATAGAAGGATCTTCCAGTATACTCCTTTCTTCAGTGCTCATGTATACTGTTTTTCCCTGAATTATTTTACAAGATACCTCCATAAAAATTTACAATTTTAAATGAATTTGAAATCCAGGACTTTCATATTATGTAGAAATAAATTAACAATTAGCAAAAGTGAGTAGTTAACTGGTAGGTACCTATTAAAGATTATAAAGTGAAACTTTGAAATTGCATCAAAAAAGAATGAGGTGTTGATTGAGGTAGTTGTGGAATTAAAATATGAATTTTGAAAACCTACAATAAAACATTACAAAACAGAAAAAAAATAGTAGAACTTTTACTTATGAATAAATACAGTTTAATAACATACAAGCAGTAAAATTATGAATACATTTTTCCAAGATACAATTTGAAATGTCATGGATATGTTCAAGTACCCAAATAATCAGTGATATCTCCTTAAAAACTTGAATTCAACTTCAAGGAATTTGGGTTTAGGTTTCAATTTGTGTAACTATTTGCACTCAATTGCAAGATACCCTGTATGGCAACTCCTCCCCTGCTGAAAAATTGAAGAAATGTTAGTACTGACTATAAACAAACCATATCTATTAGCTTAGCTATTACACAATCTAAATATTCAAATAGAAATTGATTGTGTCACTTCAATGTATGTTCAAAGATTCAATTCAAGCTATGAAGTAAGCTACCTACAATGCCCTACTTTTACCAGGGTTATTATATATCTATAAAATATGTTACTGTTTTTGCTCATATGAATGTAATTGGGAGCTGTATTTTAACTTAATAATTTTGAAAGTACATGCAATCTGCATTGGCTATTTTACTACAAAGATGATACTACAAAATAGGAATCTATGGAGGCCTAGGCAGGATGTCATGAACAAGATTTTTATATATGAGTCAAGCATTACAAATAAAACCATAAATTACCCACCTACACATGTTCATAATGTCTTTTTTCTTGCCCAGCTTTGTGTATTGTAGTTCAAAAGTCAAAGGCATTGAATTTGCTTCTTTATTTTTCTTATAAAAATATTTGAAAGAAAAACAACCATACTTATTTTTCCAAGTCCTGGAGACATTTCCCCATAATCAAAATAGGTATGAACTGTTGATCATTTCAATCATGTTCTCTCTCAGATAGGCACTGCAAATAAGAGTTATTCAGTAATAAATATATCAATGAATCACAAATTTACCTTATTGTTATCATTATTGGACCAAAGAAGTGAAGAAAGGTAGGAAGTTTTTGTTGGAGCTGCATACATCCAGTTATCAAACTCATATTGGATTCTCAACGTTTATCAATTTTTTCCATTCAACTGAACTGATTTTTCATTATCAGAAAAGACTTCTTGAGTGCAGGAAATTCATATTAGAGGACATTTTTCCATTGGAACCTTCTACTAGTTCAACCAGCAACCAAACACAGTTGATTTCGCGTATTATCAGAGATTTGTTGATACTCTAGTTGATATTAATTTATAAAATAATATAGAATTAGGCAATTGATAAAAAGTTCATGTCTTGTACTCAAGAGGAGCAAGAAGAGTGAATTAACGTAATTTGTTGAATGGTATTCATAAAATATGAAACCCAACTGAACACAATAACAAACATGACCTTGAATTACGTCCTAAACTGGTTCAAATTTGCCCACCAGGTGCCGTATCGGAATCGTCACCTTGCCAATAGTTCATGACATACGATAATTTATTAGTTTTCAATGAATGTGTCAAGTAACATTATAAGCCCTTCTGATATATTCCAGTTCTATACAATATGGGTGGACATCCAAGGGCAAGGATGTGGCTGTAACAGTAGCTCTACGGGGTGATGCATTGATTTTGCAAGCCATTCCGGAAGGTGGAGTTGATAGCTACGATCATCTCGTCAAACGTCTTGACATGCGATATGGCCATGAACATCTGCAGCAGTTGTTTCGATCACAAATGAATAGCCGTCGACAGAGAGCCAATGAGAGTCTCCATATAAGTTAAAATTTGATATTTTTTCTATATACCTTTATTTCTCTTCTTCAAAATTTTTTCAATACAAATTGTCACTGACAAGCTAGTGAATTTTTCTTTTAGGCTCTCCGATAGGAAAATTCTTCAAACGCAGTGACATTTTGGGGCAAATCATCTGATTTGTCCTTACTACACGTATATTGAAATAATATTCATATTTTTATTTTATAGAAACGAGGAGATAAAATCCCGAAAAATTTGGAATAATGAATGTACCACCTCCTCGATTAACCTACAGACAGTATTTGGATACTGATATTGAAAATTGTCTTATACAGGGTGAGTAATGACTGAGCTACCATAGCCCAATGGTATTGAAAACGGTTTTGAGGAGAGAAATAAAGGTATATAGGAGAAATATTGAATTTTCACTTAGCTTTGGACGTTTCGGAAACGAATCTGCTTCCGTTATCAACATTAAAAATGGTTATTCGAATGAGTTAGAGTATGTTTTCATCAATTGGTCTTGAATTCATCATTCTCATTCTCAGATTTCAGTAGTGAATACCATGTTATGTCTAAATCAAGTGAACAAGAAGCGATGCTATTGTCTCCGTTCAGAAGAATGCAAGCAGATTCCTTGATATTTTCCTTCAGGTTAATATGTTCTTTTCCAATGAGAACTTCATTTTCTCAGATATGATATTGATCGATGGTTGATTTTGTTGTGGTTGTCCCTGTTTGTTTTCAATTTGATGAATCGTCCTATCAACAGAATTCTTTGGATAGGAGTTGAGTTGGAGAACATTTTCAATGTGGTGGACTTCGTTATTGAAAATTTGTTGGTCAGATGATATTGATCTGGCTTTATCATGGAGTGATTTGATTATTTTATTCTTGATACTTTTCTGATGACTTGATCGAAAGTATCTGTTAGTATCAGTCTTTTGTTACAAAGATGTTATTTGATTCCTGAGAACATCTAGAAATGGTAACTGATTGTTAGATTCAATTTCCAAAGTGAACTTCATTGTTAGGTTCGGCATTCAATGAATCAATCAATCAAAATATGCTTCATTGTCCGGAGATTTATATCTCATTGACAAAGTCGTAGAAATTTCTACATATTATTATATAAAATATAAAGTAGTTACACATAAAATCAAATATATACATACGAATAAACTAACAAGCTAAAACGAACTATATATAGACAAGACACATAACATCACATAATCCAGAAAATTATCTAGCTCCATAAGGTTATACGTGGCCAAATTATGAAAATATCATCTACGTATCGCCACCATGTTTTAGGTTGTTTTTGGTTATTTTTGATGATATTCTATTTCGAAATTCTCCATGAATATATTGCTCCAAAAATCCGGAATAATGAATTCATTCAAATATATTTCTTGCATATAGGTGCAAAATTTCAGTACCCGATTCAGTTTTTCTTGAAGATACCTTTCGAAACATGAAAATAAGTACCTAATTTTCAAAAAAATCCCAAAACATACCTCCTCTCCCTATTCTTCCTAAGTTTGTACTTTCTTCTCTGAACATAATAGCAACCTTTCGTGCACTCCAAGAAATGAAGAAATATCAAAATATAATGCTTAGGTGAAATAATTCTTCCCAATCAGATACGTGTGAACACATACTACATTCAGCGAATCAAATTGTGAGTTTGGTGATTTTATTATTCAGAAAACACTCCAGAAGAAGACTGTGATGGATGTATGAAAATGGACCTAAATACACTGAGAAAAACTGGTTAATTAAAACGTCTAGTTGGTATTTTCTTAGTACCGATAATTAAAAATATTTGGAATTTTATCAACAATGACAACGAATCCTTATTTCCTACAAATGACTTTTCTATTTTTCGTCAATTATTTGTCATCAATAAAAATACTATTTGTGACAGAATTATCACAGTGTTGTCTATCCAGTCAATTAAAATTTCATATTGGGGTTAAAAAACCCCATTCTGGGGTTACTACCAACAGCTGACTATTTGCCACAACTGATGACACATTTATCGTAAAAGGTTTATCATTATTCATAGCAGAAATTGTTTAGCCATAACTAATAATTTTAGTTGTACTGCGTCGTTCGGGACCACCTCGCGTCTCTTCGGGACCCACCGGCAAAAATTGCATCTTGCATCTGTTTGTCTTTCTGTTTCATCATTTGAACTTGTATCTTAATAGTGGGTAGATCGCACGGTCGTCGAGCTTAGACAAGATGAATAAAATAATTGTCTAGTGTAGCCGGAAGCGTCGTGTCACAGGTGGTCGTGTTCTTGCTGGTTCACTGCTCTGTGTGTTTTCAAATCACTGTTTTGTGTTTCTTCGCACTTTGCGCTGAGCCATTTGGCATTTGGTTGGCAAAATAATAATTCGCAGTTTACCATCGTTATCTGTGCGTCACTAGTTATCAGGTTTAGGTACCTATTCACAATTCAGTTCAGTTTACGAAGGGCGACGGTGAGAAACGTCCATCCGACGTCACGTGTACACGGTGTATATTTATAATTCCCTCTCTTTTTGCTGAACTATGGCCTGTGGCACTTACGGTGTGTGGTGTATTCCTGTTCACGATTCCATTGGAAATTGGAAGGAAAATGGCATACAAACTGTTATTATTAGAATGGGGCCTTGATTTTATTTGATATAGAACTAATAAGTTGCCAGAATAACTAAATTATATTTCAAACGTTACTAAATCACTTTTAATAGTAACTAGATTCCATTTCAGTCACAATTAAATATTTAATTTGCAACAACACACTCACTATTAACGTCAGAAGAAATGAGTAATTGCCCCAACTGGGATAATTTGTTGTGATAACAAACATATATTGAAACAGTACTAACAATCTAATTGTCATAACTATGTATCTTGATTGTGGCGAATAAAACTTGGTATTATTCCTTAAAAAGGCTTATTAGTTACCACAACAACGTCGTAGATGACTCAACTAAACTTTTCATTTGAGGCAAATAGGCGTTTCCAGAAAAACAGAATTAGTTATGGCAACAACTAATGCTTGCTGTCCCCTATCGTACTAACAAATTTTTCTGTAGTTACTAATTTTTTAGTAACGGCTACAAATTTTTTCCCTCAGTGTAGGTATTTTCGCTTAACAGGATGGGCACATTACTCAATAGTGAGAGAATACCTAGACAAACAATTCTCTTATCGCTGGATAGGTCATGGCGGTCCTCATTCTCGATCTTCTAGGTCCCCTATAATCTCTCAGTATCATCTATCCCTGACAATATTGGTATATCTACCAGAGAAGAACTGAGGAAGAGGATAGATACAGATTCAGATATGATCAGAAATAATTGGAAAATTATTCGAATAACCACAAGAGATCTTCCGAAAATATGCAGAAATGTATAGAAATTAGAGAGGAGGACATTTTGAGGATCTTCGCTGAACAATATTGGGATCTACAGACGAATATTTCTTGAAAATTATAATGTTTTGTAATTTTTCCCAAACACCAAGTCCGGTCATGATTTTCCTTTGATAATACTTTCCTCAACCCTGCTGCTTCATCAATATCAGAAAAAGCTGATTCGAATGTTTTCAGTCGAATGTAGAGAGAAATGGCTAGGACGAAATCGAAGAAATATTCGTCTGATTTTTTTTACATTTATTTACCAATCTGGACGAAATGTGCCGTACAAGTTGAAAAACTACTTTTGTTGTGTTTTTCCTGATCTTTCTGATTCTGATAGAAGTTTTTGAAAAATACGAGTTCACCAAGTCCGGCTCTGGAATTCGTCTTCCATAGTAGGCCATCGTGTGGTGTGTCAGTAGTGGTAAATTTCCGGTGAGTTTTGGGCGAAAACATCGAGACGTTCCTGAAATATCTTGCATATTTCGCCCCGAATTCAAATAATGCCCTGTAGTTTTGTTAGGAATAGGCAGAATACAGTTTCTCACATATTATATCATTTCATATATTAACTCAACTTGACTTCCTCTATCCGCCATTAGGCTATGGCTGGTTATTCATGACTCACAATGTATACAAAAACTAATGTGACATCAACATGTAGTTTTGAATTTCCATGTACCTTTTATACTAGCATTTATATATAGTGAACAGTTGATACACGATTCTCACCCATCAACGTTTAGTATAAATTCGACATAAACTGGAGTAAAATGTGAATGTCACTCCACTTTCATTTGACCAATAAATGCCACTTATAATATCACGAAAGCTTCAATTATTTCCAGACATTCCGTCGAGAACACGAATATTTTGACAATTCTTCCGAGTCGAAGACGAGGGAGAATTTGATGGTTTTGAATTTGATGGTTTTGACATCTTAACTCAGAGGAATGATATATTCTTTTTCAATCACGTATGTCATTCTTCATGTCAAAACTAAAGAGTAGGTATAATATCAGTATTTATATGAGAATGTCACGTTTTGGGAGAGAACATCTGAACGTAATCAGAAAAAAAGTTCAACATTCGATCCCAGAAAATACCAAAAAATCATAGAAAAGCATTTGGAAGCAGTTTCAGGAATTTTCCGATGAGAAGTCTCATAATATACACGAAAGATCACATGTTGAACAAATGGCTAGTACTCTAGAAGATTTTCCATTCAAAACGAGAAAAACAAATTCGGAAGAGTACAAGGAAAGTGTTGTGAAAGTGATGTGAAATTCAACTGCTTAACAATAACTACAGGAAATGTATCATAAAAAGTTAAAAAGTTGAATTTGATCCGTTTTCTGACATAAAGTTCAAAAATGTAAGAGCAGTACGTGATGCCAAACGCAGGGAACTACAAAAAGATTCTACCAAACGAAAGCTCAGTGCTCCGGTGTTGAGTGACGCAAAATAATAAAAGATTGTAGAACTGTGAGATGAAGATTGTCCAGAAGGTATCCCACGAATCAGCTTGGAGTGGCGGAGATGGCGCAGCAGCAATTATTGAATACTCTGTGGAAGAGACCGATAACAACACAAGGCGGCTCTGAAAAGTTAGGGGATAGCAAGTGGCTCATTATGACAAATATAAATAATCCAAGCATTTGTTCGGTCCGGGAGATGATGGAAAAAAGAGGAGGTTATATGAATAGAAATCATTTCTTTGTAACTCCTTATTCATTTTGGAATCAGAGAAAATCGAAGGGGTGATATACGAATTGTCCATTGGTAAATAACATGATTTCAACATTGTTCAAATCGGCTGCACAAAAGATTGGTTTCGTCACAAAAAAAAAGCAAAAATCACGAACCATCCGGCGAGAGCAACTACTGTGTCCAATTTGGCAAAAAAGGGAAATGGAGAGCAGCAATTGATGAAAATCACAGGCCATAATAAAAGTCAATTCATTAAACCCTATTAACAGATGAATTCAGGACATCATCAAGAAATTGATGAGGCGATGCGGAGCAATCAAAATGGCAGCTGTGCCAATGGTTCAGTGTCAAGAATGGTGCAATCAAATGCGAGTCAACCATCAGTTATAACTTATATATTCAGATATCAATATCGGTAGTTTTATTCGAGTACCTGTTCTGCAGTTCTATTATGAACAGATATTTTTCATTTGCTATGTTCAAAATCAAAGAAATGTAGCTTGTTTCATGCCGATAGATGATTTTGAACCAAGACTCCAGTTGAGATTACGCTTATCAAAATACGAAATACCGACTTCAGTCACGCAAAATAATAATAAAGCAGCTGGTAGTAGTTCAAACCATTATTTTTGGCAAATTTGATTTCAATAAGATTGGTGGAAATATATTTCGTTATGAGGAACTCGAAGGAATATTTTATTATTGGAATGCACATTCATAACATTGTTAGGTTAAATAAAACCCAATTAACCTACTTAAGTCACACAAAATAATGAAAAATCCATCGATAATCGCTCACTGTTTGAATTTTCCACAAATTGAGTTGACTTAAGTTGGTAGAAATATATTTCCTCTCGAGGAACCCGAAGTACTATTCAGTATATTATCCATGAAATGTACGCGCATAATTATTATTAGGATGAATAAAATATAATTGAACGACTTTAGTTGAATGAAATAAAAAAGAATAAGTCAGTATTGATTAAATCTTTCAGTTTTTCAGAAATTCATTCAACTGAAGTTGAAAGAAAATGATAAAAAAGGTGCCTATTGAAAATGATAGATAATAATATAAAAATAGTACAATAATAAGTTCTCTATTACTCTCCACTTGAGTTGAATGAAAAATCTACATAAAAGTTAATAATGGTTCAATATATCTATTTTTGATTAATCTGATCTACTATAGTCGTAGAAATATAGGTTTCTTGTGCAGAGTATACAGATGATCAATCAGTTCATTGTAATATCTCTGTTAACAGAAGGCCATGGAAGTCATGTCGATCCTAGCAGGTAATTCTATCTTTTGAGGTTATCTGATATCTGAGTATTGACTATCTAAATAAATTCGTTGTGTTGTAAAGTTTGTGGAGATCACGCAATTCGTGAAATACGTTTTATGCAAGTTTTGTAATGAAGTTAGTGACATAAAAAATATCACTGGAATCTATTTGATTTCCAACCTATTCAGTAGATGAATGCGGGCCAGGAATTTATTCACCAAATTTGTTTGGGATTATCAAATATTAATTGCTTCTGGTATGTGAAAAATATATGGAGCTCTTCGTGGATTACAGCAGATTAAGATTGTTCCAAAGTACACTGAGAAAAACTGGTTAATTAAAACGTCTAGTTGGTATTTTTTTAGTACCGATAATTAAAAGTATTTGGAATTTTATTAACAATGGCAACGTATCCTTATTTCCTACAAATGACTTTTCTATTTTTCGCCAATTATTTGTCATCAATAAAAATACTATTTGTGACAGAATTATCACAGTATTGTCTATTCAGTCAATTGAAATTTCATATTGGAGTTAAAAAACCTCATTCTGGGGTTACTAATATTAGCTGACTATTTGCCACAACTGATGACACATTTATCGTAAAAGGTTCATTGTTATTCATAGCAGAAATTGTTTAGCCATAACTAATAATTTTAGTTGTACTGCGTCGTTCGGGACCGCCTCGCGTCTCTTCGGGACCCACCGGCAAAAATTGCATCTTGCATCTGTTTGTCTTTCTGTTTCATCATTTGAACTTGTATCTCAATAGTGGATAGATCGCACGGTCGTCGAGCTTAGACAAAATAAATAAAATAATTGCCTAGTGTAGCCGGGAGCGTCGTGTTCTTGCTGGTTCACTGCTCTGTGTGTTTTCAAATCACTGTTTTGTGTTTTTTTGCACTTCGCGCTGAGCCATTTGGCATTTGGTTGGCAAAATAATAATTCGCAGTTTACCATCGTTATCTGTGCGTCACTAGTTATCAGGTTTAGGTACCTATTCACAATTCAGTTCAGTTTACGACGGGCGACGGTGAAAAACGTCCATCCGACGTCACGTGTACACGGTGTATATTTATAATTCCCTCTCTTTTTGCTGAGCTGTGGCCTGTGGCACTTACGGTGTGTGGTGTATTCCTGTTCATGATTCCATCGGAAATTGTAAGGAAAATGGCATACAAACTGTTATTATTAGAATGGGGCCTTGATTTTAATTGATATAAAACTATTAAGTTGCCAGAATAGCTAAATTATATTTCAAACGTTACTAAATCACTTTTAATAGTAACTAGATTCCATTCCAGTCACAATCGAATATTTAATTTGCAACAACACACTCACTATTAACGTCAGAAGAAATGAGTAATTGCCCCAACTGGGATAATTTGTTGTGATAACAAACATATATTGAAACAGTACTTACAATCTAATTGTCATAACTATGTATCTTGATTGTGGCAAATAAAACTTGGTATTATTCCTTAAAAAGGCTTATTAGTTACCACAACAACGTCGTAGATGACTCAACTAAATTTTTCATTTGAGGCAAATAGGCGTTTCCAGAAAAACAGAATTAGTTATGACAACAGCTAATGCTTGCTGTCCCCTATCGTACTAAAAAAATTTTCTGTAGTTACTAATTTTTTAGTAACGGCTACAAATTTTTTCCCTCAGTGTACTAGGTATATTTTATGAAACATTGACATTTCATACGTACGACATGAACTGGAAATGATCTGAAGTTGAAAGTGAATATCATTTGACCTATGAACGTCAAAAATTTTCAGTGTAAGTAATCTCATGCTCCGTCCCCCAAGGAGGAGGACATCATTTCCAAGAAATTTGTTCAGTTGCTATGGTATAACGATACCAAATACAGGCTTCAAATTGATCGTAAATGTTTGGTGTTAAATTCTCATGCTACCCACCTCGAGGAGAAGAACATTTCCGGAAATCTTTTACCTTAGTGTCGTTATATTCAAACTGGACCAAAGGTATTTTTATGGACGAATTTGCCTGTTAACTTGACGAGTTAGTAACGTCACTTTTATCAATTTCCAAATTCATATTTAACAATTTCAAATTTCGATTTTATTATAAAGTCTTTTCAAATCAAAAGTTCATCAAAAAGTAACAAGTCACCAATTTATTTTTCAATTTTCCACTTTTTCAATATTAAACAAATTTCCAAATTTTTTTTTCAAAGAAATAAGAAATTTTCAAAAATGTTTTCGAAATTCTTTTTTTTTTTTCGAATTTTCAATTTCAATTTCTTTCCAATAGCTGAAAGCAGATTACTTACTTACAGGTACGCACTGATGATGACTTAACAGTCGAAAGCGCTCTGCTACGAATATTGAATAAATTATCTTGCACGAAATACAAATCTTCCCTTCTTTGGTATTATCGGAAACTACTTCAATTGTTATGGAAACGACAGAAAATACAGGCTTTTGATCGGTCGAGAATTTTGAGACTGGAATTTTCATCATAAAACCAGAATTTCAGAACATCAATATAATGGGCGTGTACAACTTAGTTAAACTCAAATCATGTTAATAACGATCCTTTTATACACAAATAAAGATTGACGACATAATACGATCAAAAAATTACCTGGAATGTTTTATTTTTGGACATGAAGAATAGTAGGTACTTTCTGAAAACGGACCCACTTATGACGTAGAAACCTCAGCTCGCCATAGTTAAAAGAAAATACAAAACGTGCGACGGAGACTGGGGCAACTAATATATTAATTCTTTCAACTGTGATCTCGCACTAACTCACTCTGTCAGAAATCATGTATCATTCATCTCTGTCTGAAATAGTCATGTTTCAGTATTAGAGTTTTGACGTCACATCATCGCCTCGTTTTCAGAGGTCCGTAAAATCAAAGATTTCAATACTTTTTTGTAAAACGTGGGGACCTCACAGCAAGAAACGTTTTGCGGTGGTGAGCTAGTTTGGGTGAGTTCTAACGAATTATGTAATACAATTTTTCTGTGATATAAGCCCATTAGAGATAAACCTACATCTTGTAACTAACGAATAACTTAAATTTCAGGCATTGATATATGAAAAATATTCTTCAATATTACTGCCGTATCTAAATTAACCTTGTACCTTGATGGGTAGGAGTCGAAGTGGAGTGGAATTGCCAAGGGAACGGAGAGTAGCTTGTCATCTTTACACAATAAAAAGCCGCTGTTGAACAATCAGAAGCATGTTTAGGTCCCAGACAAAAATATTTTCAGCTCAATCAAATGTTCTGGAGTTCAAAACTGTGGATCAGATCTGCAGATGACCACGGTCACAGGCCTATATGTATACTGAAGAAGCTAGCAAAGCCACTCGCAAATCCCAACATGAAACACATTCCATGATTTCAATCTTATTTTAGGCTAATGTTTCCCGAAGTTTCCGCTACTCTCTATGATCGTTATCTATCTTCGTTACTACTCAGCAACACCATTTTTGAAAAACAATATTTTTTGATGATTTGATATAGTGAAAATGGAGTGCTCATTTTATGCTGAGTCATCGCCCTATTGCCAATATTCTTTCGCTCCTCCCTATCATAGAAATATTTATGACTCTGCTAGCTTCGATCCTACTCAGCAGCACCATTTTTGGAAAACGATATTTTTCGATGATTTGATATAGTAGGAATGGGGTGCTTATTTGAGGCTATTCTCAATATTCTCTTGCTCCTCTCTATTATAGAAATATTTGTGGCTCTGCTAGCTTTGGCCAAACTCAGCAGAGCCATTTTCGGAAACAATGATTTTTCATCGATTGAATGTATTGAGATTCGATGGCTAATTCAAGGCTTATCAAATAACATATTTCCGAATTTGCTTCACGTTCCAAACTGAAGAAAAAAACGAGGTGATTCATTGAAATACGCGTTATTCACTATACATTATGCATTTCTATCGAAGGTATATTTCCTGACGTATCCATGAAAAAAAGTTTTGGTATTGATTGTGAGCTCAAATAATACCCCATTTCAGATTTTTTTGGTGCACATTCCTCTAAAGAATCCTGTGGCTTTGATTGCTTTGGATGAAATCAGCAGAGCCATTATTAAAAAGGTTTAATTTTCTTCCGATTCGATACATTGAGATTTCAAGGCCAATTTCGGGCTAATTAATTACTTACTTCATTTTGAAAATTTTTGCTCAATGTTTCAGACAGCTAGCTAGCACCAAGCAGACTCAGTAGAGCCATTGTTGAAGAGGATACTATCTTTTCGATTCGATACATCGGTATTCCTATGCTATATTTATGATAATCCTCGGGATAATCACAGTTACCCTATTTTCGAATTTTTTGCTCAACGGTTCAAACAAAGAAAAAAACGGAACGATTTGTCGAAATACGCGTTTTTCACTTCTATCAAATGAATATTCCATGAAGATTTTGGAAAATAAAGTGTTAGTATTGGTTGTAAGCTCAATAACTATACTGTCTCTAGGTTAATCGAGGAGGTCATTCATTTAACTTGATTCTTTGGAATTTTCTCTCCTCGTTTCTATAAAATTGAAGTATTCGTATTATTTCGATATATTTGGAGAGGAACAAATCAGATGATTTGCCCCAAAATGTCACTGCGATCAACAAATTTTTCTATCAGGGAGTCTTAAAGAAAAATCCAGTAGCTTGTCAGTGACAGTTTGTTTGAAAAAATGTTTGAAGGAAAGAAATATACATATATTGGGAAAATATCGAATTTTTACTTATCTTTGGACGTTTCGGGACCGACTCTGCTCCCGTTCTCAACATGAAAATGCGAGTTATGTTTCTTTGAAAGTTGTGCTGCTTATAGTTTGACACTTTTCAGTGTCATACTGATGTTGGCTGAAATCAGTCATTCATATGCCAACATCAGTATGACACTGAAAAGTGTCAAACTATAAGCATCACAACTTTCAAAGGAACATAATTTGCATTCACATGTTGAGAACAGAAGCAGAATCGATCCCGAATCGTCCAAAAATAAGAAAAAATTCGATATTTTTTCAATACTATATTTCTCTCCTTCAGAAATTTTTTTAAACAAACTGACACTGACAAGCTACTGGATTTCTCTTTCAGACAAGGCAAAATGAGCCAATGAAGCTAGATATATGGAATCGGTGAAAAATCAATGTTTGAAAAAATTCGGACGAGTTCGGCCGAAGCAAATCCACTGATTTCTTTATACAGCGCACGATCAATCTTTTATTTTTTGTTTGAAACGTTGAAAGAATAATTCGTGAAAAGGGTTATCGATTAGCCTGAAATTAACCTATCACTATCGATATATCAAGTCAGTGAAAAATTTATATTTTTTTCAAACAGCTCTGCTGATTTCGTCCAAGACTTCTCCCGAAGCTATAGCAAATACACAGGGGTCTCCAAAACATATGCAGCAGAAAGTTCCAAAATAAGATAGGTATCGAGCTCACAATCAATTCTCAAAAAAATCGTCATGAAATAAGCTCTTGATAGAAATGCATAATGAAGAGTGAATAATGAGTATTTCGACAAATCGTCTCTGTTTTTGTCCTGTTTGAAACGTTGAGCAAAAGATTCGAATAGAGGATAATTGATCAGCCTTGAATCAGCCTCTCAAATCAGTGGAAAAAATGGCTAGTTGTTGAGCTCACAATCAATACTAACACTTTGCCTTGTGAAAGTGTCATAAAATATGCTCTCGATAGAAATTGATGATGTATTGTATATAGATAGTATTTCGATGAATCGTTTCGTTTTCATTTTTTTTGTTTGAAACGTTGCACACACAATTTGAAAATGGGTTAATTGATTCGCCTGAAATAAGCCTTAAAATTTCGATATATCAAATCAGTGAAAAATATATCCTTTTCAGAAATGGTTCCGTTGAGTGCGCTCAAAGCAAGCAATGTCACAGGTCATTATGAAAAATATGCAGCAAAAACTCCCAAAATGCGATAGTATCAGAGCCTGAAGTCAATACTATCGTTTTCTTCATGAAATCGACAACAAAACAGCATTTAATAGGAATTCATGATATCCGGTGAATATCGCGAAAATCGACAAGTCAATTCGTTTTTTTCTTCAATCGTTTAGCAAAAAAATTGGCAATAGGGTAATTGATGAACCTTAAATTAGCCTATCAATACCAATGTACAAATCAGAAGAAATATGACCATTTCAAAAATGATGGCTCTGCTGAGTTAACCCGAAGCTAGCAGAGCCACAGGTTTCTCTAAAAAAATATGCAGCGAGAAAATCCAAAATGGGATAATTATTGAGCTCACAATTGATACTAGGTGAATAATGCGTATTCCCAAGGATCGTCTCTTCTGTTCTGTTTGAAACGTTCAGCAAATAACCCGAGAGGAGGTTAATTAATAAGCCTGAAATTAGTGATTTAATATCGATATATCAGATCAGTCGAAAATATATTCATCTCAAAAGTTGCCCTGCTAAGTTCGCCCTGAGCCAGCAGAGCCACAAAATTCTTTTGAAAAATATGCAGCATTAAATTCCAAAATGGGATAGTCATTGAGCTCACAATTGATACAAACACTTCTCCTCATGAAATCGTCATAAAATATGATTTTGATAGAAATGCATAATTTATAGTGAATAACGCGTATTTCGACGAATCGTTTCTTTTTTTTTCTGTTCGAAAAGTTGAACCTGGAATTCGAAAATAGCGTAATGAATCATCCCGCGATTAGCTTCTCAAAATCTATATTTCAAATCAGTTGGAATATACCCTTTTCTAAAACTGCTCTGTCGAGTTTGCCCGAAGCCAGCAATGCCACAAGTTTCTTACAGAAAATATGCAGCGAACATTTCCAAAATGGAATAGTATTCGATCGTTTTATCAATTATACAGGGTGTTTCAAAATTCAGTATCAAGATTTCAGGGGCGTATTTTTCAGGTCAAAATAAGACGTTTTTGTCCATAAACATGTGTCCGCAAACGCTTCGTTACCGATCTACAGAGCGTTAAAAATTCAAGATTTTTTTATTTTATTCTTCATAGCTCTTTCAATTTTTGAGATATTGAGATCAAATTATGAATGTAGGTTACGTTCTAGGGCTTACATCATCCAGCATGCCGAGTGATTGTGAGAATCTACAGGGAGATATTTTCTTCCGGGGTCAAGCCCTTTTTTACCCCATAAACTTTTTTGTGGTGCGCCGCTGGTGAATTCTGAGATACGAAATGAATTCTTTGTTTTGTTTATAAATTTTTTTGTCTCTTGTAATTTTCACGCATCTGCGATCGTTATCGAGAAAAAAGTAAAATCAATTTTTTTGATTCGCTACATTTAATTAAAATTTTCAACAGAACAATGAAAAAGCGAATTAGTGGGCTTTGACTGCTATTTTTATTTTGACGTTTAGGTTTGTTTTGAAGTATTTGACATTATTTGAAAGTTGGTGGATGTCTCATCGTGTATTTGTTTAACTTTAACGCTCTGTAGATCGGTAACGAAGCGTTTGCGGACACATGTTTATGGACAAAAACGTCTTATTTTGACCTGAAAAATACGCCCCTAAAATCTTGATACTGAATTTTGAAACACCCTGTATATATCGCATTGCTCTATGGAATTGTCGAAAAATCTGCTCTTGATAGTAATGCATAATACTCGGCATAATACCTGATGAATATCGCAAATATCGACAAATTCATCTGTTTTTATATTCTTGAAATCGTAAAGCGAAATAATCAGAAATATTATATATAGCCTACAATTTGCCTAGAAATTTTAATGTATTGAATCAGGAAAAAAAATTTAGATTTTCAAAAATGACTCTGCTCAATTCACCCGAAGCTAGCAAAGAAACAGGTTCCTTCTATAGAAAATATGCAGCAACAAATTCCGAAATGGGATAGTTATTGTCGATACTCACACTTCACCCTATTGAATCGTCATTAAATATGCTTTCGAGTGAAATGCATGATGTGAATAAAGCGTATTTAGACGAATCGTTTCGTTTTTTTTTTCCTTTTGTTTCAAACGTTGAGCAAAATATGCGGAAATAGAGTAATGTTAAGCCCAACAAAATTCCTTCATTATCGATATATGAAATCAGTGAAACATTTTTTGTTATAAAAAAAGACTGCTGAGTTCGGCCGAAGCCAGCAAAGCCACAGGTTTTTTTTTCAATAGAATGCAGCAAACAAATCCAAAATAGGATATTTATTGAGCTTGCAATCGATACTGACACTTTGCTTTATACAGGGTGTTTCAAAAAAACCTGACCCCCTTGCTAGGGTCGGTAGAACACTACAAAATGAGTTGGGTTTGCTCAGTGAAAAAATGTCGTAACGGCATCCGTTTTCATAATACAAGGTGTTGAAACAATTATTTTTTTACACATTTTTCACGATTATGTCGAAACTACTAGCAACATTGTAATGAAATTTTGTACGAATGTTTCTTGAAATCTGACACATCGCATGGATTTGTTTTTATATCTGACTCTCATAGAGGGCGCTAGTTACACGGTTCGTACTGAGTAGTTCGGAACATAACTTTTTTGAGGTTAGATTTTTCGATCCAAATATGATATGAACTTGAACATCATTCAATTTTACACCAGAAGGTTCCGTTTTCGGAATATTTCGATTTTAAAATAATGGAGTAATAGCTGATGCTGGTATAAAATGCATTTTATTGAGTTCAATTTCATATTTATTCAGACTCAAAAACAATGAGATCATCCTTGTGCTGAAATCAGTGATGGAAAAAAGAATCATGAGTAGAAAATCAAGAGATATTTGACTAGAAACGTGAAATATTGAATCAGTTAGAGAAAGTGTTCAAAATGTCCTAGGTTTCGACAAATACTCGATTCAATATTCTTTTCCAGGTAATTCAAGTGGTGTTCAATTAAGTCTTACAACTCTTGACATGAATTTATTTATGTAGCATAGACTTTCTGCTAGATAGATACTACAAAACTGTGTAATCCATGGTCTTAGTCAAATCTGTTTCGATTTTATTCTTGTGATTCATTGTTAAACCAATAAGTTCAACATCAGAAATTTATTGTTGTTTTCGGTTTTCAATAAATATCTCTTAAATTTTCATAATACTCACTCTAATACAAAGTTTTCACTTTCACTTCATCATTTTCAAATCGGAATATTCCGAAAACGGAACACAGTATCAAGTTTCACCTAGAGTACCTTTTTGATTTGAAATCGAATGATGTTCAAAATCACATCAGATTTGTATCGAAACATCTAACCTCAAAAAAGTTATGTGCTAAACTACTCGATCGGTACGAACCGTGTAACTAGCGCCCTCTATGAGAATCATATATAAAAACGCATGCATGCGATGTGTCAGGTTATAAGAAACATCCATTCAAAATTTCATTCCGATTTTGCCAGTAGTTTTGACATAATCTTGAAGAATGTGTAAAAAAATAATTTTTTCAACACCTTGTATCTTGATAACGGATGCTGTTACGAATTTTTTCTTAAACTCAATTTATTATGCAGTGTTCTACCTACCCTAGTTAGGGAGTCAGGTTTCTTTGAAACACCCTGTACAATCGTCAAAAAATATGCATGAGTAACGCGTGTTTCGACGAATCGTTTAGTCTCGTTCTCTGTTTGAAACTTTGAGCAAAATATTCGAAAATAGGGCAATTAATAAGCTCAATATTAGCCGTTCAATATCGATATATCGGATCGGGACGAATATATTCTTTTCGAAAATGACTTTGTCGAGTTCACCAGCAAAGCTACAAGTTTCTTCAAGAGAATATGTAGCAAACAATTTCGAGATGGGATAGTATAAGAGCCTATCAGTAATTCTCTTGCTCCGTTCCATGAAATCGTGAAAAAATCTGCTCCAGATAAAAAACATGATAAATATCGCGAATACCGGGTGACACAGGGTATCTGTAACTTCTGCATTCGAGAACGATTTTCTCTGAAATTTAGTACAGTTATATAAGCAATCATTTCGGATTCAACCACATCACAATCCAATAAGGCGGACTTCCTGTTCTTCTGGAAATGCCAGCAACTTTGTTTTTTCAAATGGAACACCCTGTATATTCTTACATATTCAAGTTCAACAATCCAGAACGAGTGCAATCCTAATGTCAAATGTCATTTTTTCAAAAAAAATTCAAATTGAAATTGTTTTTTTACTTTACTTCGTGGATAAATGAGATGCGGTCAAGGCTATTTACAATGAGTCACACATAATGAAGAAACAACATTTTTACTGAAAAATTATCAACATAATTTTTTCTGAAAAATGATTTGTTGTGTCACATCGATGAATCAATTCAGTCATATCACATTTTGATCAAAAATTCATTAATGTCCAATTGAATGTTCAAAATTTCGCCTATTTACACTAACACACAACCTGGATCAAACTCAACATAAGCTAAAACATTAATTTCTGCCTCCTCACTTACGATTAATGTATTATGATCCTCTCCATTGTTGGGTTCTTTACGGAATCTTTTCTCCACCTTTTTGAAAAAGGTTCTTTGTAAGTGTCTTCTGTGCGGGTAACGTTCAGGGTATAACTGACAAGCGGCGACACTGTTTTCCGTAAATAAATAACACTGTTTTCCGTGAATTAATAACACTGTTTTCCGTGAAATAATAACATATCAACCTGTTCACTTTTTGTGAACCTATTTTTTTGATTTTCCATTTCTACTTATTCTCCTAAATTAACTAATTTTCGAGAGTTGAGATGAAAAATGACAGCAAAACACAACTAGTTGACAAGATTAAGAAATTTTGTTTTCCACAGCTTACTTAGTTGAAAAATTATTCGAACTGCAAGGAAATTAGTTGTTGATTTTTGAATGTATTAAATTTTTTACTGCACCGAAAAACAAAAAAGATGTGGCTGAATTGGTTCCTGGATAATTGACACAAAAAATGATTTTTCAGAAAAAAATACGTTTTTTTGATATATGTGACTCATTGTGAATAGTCTCGACCACATCTCATTTATCCACAAGGTAAAATGAAAAAACAATTTTAATTTTAATTTTTTCGAAAAAATTATATCAAGATTGCACTTGTTTTGACCTGTTGAACTTGAATATGTAAAAATATACAGGGTGTTCCATTTGAAAAAACAAAGTTGCTGGCATTTCCAGAAAAACCGGGAGTCCGTCATGTTGGATTGTTATGTGATCAAATCCGAGATAGTTGCTTATATAACTGTACCGGATTTCAGAAAAATCCGTTGACGAATGCAGAAGTTACAGGGGTGGCCCGATACCCTGTGTCACCCGGTATATCGACAAATCAATTGATTATTTTTCTAATCGAAGACCAACGAATTTGAAATTGGGGTAATTAATTAGCCTGAAATGAGCCCAGAAATCACAATGTATCAAATCGGAAATAAATAAAACCATTTCAAAAATGGCTCTGCTCAATTGTCCCGAAGCTATAGCAAAGCCACAAGTTCCTTTTGAAATATATGCAGCAAAAATTTCAAAATGAGAAAGTCATTGAGCTCAAAGTCCAAACTCACACTTTCTTTTATGGAATCGTCATGAAATATGTTTTTGATAGAAATGCATAATGTAAATTGAATTCGACATCGTCTCGTTTTTTTTTCTGTCCGAAACGTGGAGCGAAAAATTCGCAGAGAGAATAATCAATCAGCCTGAATTCAGAATTGATATATCGAATCGGTGAAGAATCAATGTTTCAAGAAATTGCTCTGCTGAGTTTGCGTGAAGCAAATCCACAGATTTCTTCATGATAGAGAGAAGAACAAAATTCGGGAATAGGGTTATAAATTAGCCAAAAATGAGCATAAAATCATGGTATGTTTTCCATGTTGAACTTCGTTAGTAGCTTTGCTAGCTTCTTCAGTATGTCAGTAGTTAATAATGATCATTATTGATCGAAGGGCCCCTAAGAGCTCGTGCAATTATAAAGCATATATCAAAGCATATATCAAAGCATATATCGAGGCATATATCATATCTCGAAATTGTATATGATGGGTATTTTAGGAATTGGTTTGGCAATCACATATCAGGTACCATTTCGGTATATGATATTTGCTTTATGATTGTAGGTACGCTCTCTCAGAGCACGGGGCCTTCATTTAATGAATACCCGTTCTGACACATGAGCTTATAATGATATTTCAACTCCTCAACTGTTAATTGGGCTGAAGACGTTTTTTTCTGAGACCGAAACATATCCCTGATTGTTCAACAACGTCATAAGATTGTGAACAGATGACTTCAAGCTTTCTTCTACTCTTCTGTATGTAATTTATGTAAATAAACATCATTTGGCATTACAGTGAGACTCTTAACTATCGAAATAGGTATGAAAGTATCTATCATCATTATACAATGATTCTTGCAGATTCTCCGATTCAAAGAACCCGCTATGAAGAATTTATCATTCATAGATATTTTGAGGTACATTCATCAAGTATAATACAGGAAGTGTTATTCTGAATATGTATTCAAACCTACTGTAAATATGATTTTTCATTGTTGAAAATACATAATTCAGTACATATTCAATGCAGGTAATTCTCATTATCGAATGAATTTCATATGCCTATGAGAAACTGTTCTTAAATTGCAGGTTCGAATATATTCCTTGTGAAAGTAGTTTCGAGAGCATACCACTATTCATGAGTACTTACATTTTATGAACAATATTGATTCTACACGACAGTTAAATCAAATGACCTGGCACATAATCAATTATTAGCAATCCAAGTGAATGTTCTGCCACCAGCACAAGCATACACCAATAACGGTACAAACGTGACTGCCGGGGATCCACGAAAAATGTACAATGAAGTAGCTAGTACCCAATTTTAGATGAATTGATTCAATAAAAGCGGAATCGTGACTTGTCATTATCTATTGAATGGAATTTCGTATTCACGAACAGCGAATTCATGTTAGTCTTTATCACGCTATGCTTTGCTAACACACTGCATGAACATACCAATAGACCTATAGATTTGATAGACTGAGAACAATATTCATAAAAAATTATCAACAAACGAACTGAATTGCGATAAAACGATGACTCGAATATATGTAGTCCATATACAGGGTATCACGAATAAGGTATCGATTGAAAATAAAGATTATTGTATATAGATTTCAGGAAACAAACTTTCCAGTTCGTGGTCAAACTTTTCGATATTTAGGTACCTGCCTTTTTACTACTTGTTTTCGTAATTTTTCAATACATATGAGTATTCAAATTCGAGAATCATTTCCTAGTCATGAGAACAGCTAGATTATAATTCGAGCAAAGCGCATGTGCAGAATTCAAATTCAAATTCAAATTCAAATTCTTTATTCATTATCAAAATAATATAACAATTTCACATTTTTTTACCACTGTCAGATAAATCAAAATGGTTTGTGCCTGACAGACGAAGGGTGATATAGTTGAAATAAGTTGACAAAACGATACAAATAAGAATTGAAAATGTTCGTAACTGATTACTACTATAATTTTCAGAATATTTACATGTGTTTCCTTGACAGAGAGATGAATGAGTTTTTATAGTTTCACAGTATTCGAAAGTTTGAACAATTCAGGATATGGTGTTTCATTTTGTTTTTGAAATGTTTGAAATTATTTATTCTCTTTATTGCATCAGGTAGATTGTTGTATAAGCGTACGCCAATATAGTATGCATGTTTTTGGGTAGTATTTTTCTGTTGAAACATTTTTCAATATATCTACACATTATATGTTGTGTGAATTTGACAATAACGAATCCTATATTCAGTTAATTTGAAAGAATCTTCCCAATGACGAACGATGAATATAAGTTTATACACTGTGTTCAAGATAAGGTGGACCAGTGAGCGCATCTCAAAAACTAAGAGAGACACAGATTTGTTCAAATGTGAAGAAAGCCGAATGAATAGCTGATGAAATAATAATAATAAAAAAAATTATATGATGTTTTGGTTTTGAACGAGGTTTTGAATTATTCTCGAAAAACGGAATCGCCGGATTTTTCATTACATTAATTTCTGTCGTTTGTAATGAAGTCGTGACATGACTGGAATAATATCCTCATGGCAATTCGATTTGGCATTTTCAAGGCTATTTAACTTCATGAGGTTGCCTCATATTCACCCGGCCTGACGTCACTGTTTCCCCAGTCGTCTTTTGTCAAGCGGCAAAATGAAAATGGCGAAAGTGATAAATAAAACGAAACAAATTTACCGAAGTGCAATCGAGTGAATTCTGATATATTTTGAAGTTTTCCAATATGTTTTTGTATTTACAAGACAGTGAAAACAGAAATCTAGAAAGATATGTTCAGTTCCTCAGTGCTCCTATTGTACAGACACAATACATCAGGACTGATTTCTGTTGGCATTTATGGATATGGAGGTTGAGCTACTGATAAGCAATTCTCAATAAAGAAAATTGTATTGGGAAGTCTGAACCTCATGATGGAATCATGGTGGATAAGGGCATGCTGACTTACAAGAGGTTTGAAGAGAATTTCTTGAAATTGATAAGGCCACCATTTCTTAGAAAGAAGAAACAATTAACAAGAGGATTTCCTATTGGATAAATTGAATGATTTCCACCCAATGGTTTCATTTCAGTATCAATTTGGAAAATATTATCCTTTATAATTGAAAGAAGAAATAATGAGGAAATATATCAATAAAGAAGTCATTATCACAATTCATTTCATTTCAATAATGCAATGAAGATGAATTGAGATATCTTCCTTATAAGATTAACACAGAATATTTCATCTAATCAACTGAAATTTCAATGTAAGTTTTGGACAAAGAAGAATTATACAATTGGTTTCTTTCAAGTTCATCAGGAACATTTTAGGGCCATTATTCCCTGGATTTATCCATAATAAGTGTGTTTCTCTTTCAACTTCAGATTTTTTTTACCGTCTTCTATCAAGAAATGGCATTGCTCCACAAAATGTTCCGAACCATTTTCTTTTCCTGGAGATTTGCGAAAATAACTCAAGCTGAATGTTATACACATATTATTCAACAAACCTCTATGTAAGGACCTCAGTAAGGATACTATTTCAATTATTTTCATGGTCTTTCTTCCTGAAAAATAATTTCATATGGAGAAAATCCTAACCATGGAGAATATTGGGACACGAATTTGTTTGCGTGATTTGAAAGTCAATATCATTTTCGATGAACATTTTTAGAGCTTTGGATTTATATTCAATCCATGCTGAACAAATTTATTTGTAAAATCCTTTGGAAAAATGAGTTGATTGCCTTTTTTCCCAAGACTCCCGAAGCAGCAAGGATAGTCAAAAATAATTCAAAATTGATGAAAGTATACAGTTTTCATGATGGTATGTTGCAATTTGATAAACTCACCAGTGTTCCTGAGTACCATCCAATAGTTGTTTACATTGAGTTCATTGGCTTCGAAACAAAAAACGAAAGAGACTGATATACCCTCTGAAATTAACTTGAATTATATGAAAGGAGAATGATTTTCCCATTGATTTATATCCTTACTACTTGACCCTGCATGTTGGTAGGTACTGTCAATTTAAGTCCCTATAAAATGTTATCTCAAAATCATGATATGCCTGCTTCACAGGAACATTCACATTTCCACAGCTCATCATCTTCCTTTGGAATTATTTGAATCTCATGTGGAGGCTGCCCAAGAGCAGATGATTGTAAACACAGGCTCCTTACTACATTTGTTTGTTCTATATCCACTCTTGACTCCACACAGCTTTCAATAATACACCATATTATTATACTGCCTCTTGCCCTCTCGCAGAGGTATCTTTAGTCTTCTTGTCACCACGTTTTCAACTAAAGTCAAAAATTCGCGAATCTTTCGGATTCAAATTGAAATTTTTTACAAATCCATTTGACAGTGAAAAAATTCGAAATCTACAATCTCACGGTGGTGACACAGTGACGTCACAGATCTGACCTGATCCGACGTTCCTTTTTTGAGCAGCCTCAATACCATCATCAACTCAATTTTTTCAAATACGGCCATCAAAACTCGATATCAGTTTCGACTTACCCTTTCTATTTTGATCTCAGAAATATTCATCTAATTCTCGACAGTATAATATGATATGGGACTCCAGGAGTTAACGATAATAATTGTTCAATCATAATGAATATCTCATCAGGAGTACACTGTGTCTAAGATAAGGAGGGCCACTATGGGCATCTCGGAAACTAAGAGATATATAGGTTTGATTGGAAAAGTCTTGAAATGAAGAAAAAGAAATGCAACCAGAGGCATTCTACTCTCCTGTACTCGAACTGAGAAATAATTTATCCCAATTCGAAACTCAAGTCTTTCCTTGAAACGATACAATATTACCTTCGTTTGACGAAGCTTCAAATTCTCCAAACAAAATAAACGAATGTAGCGAAGAGAACTGCTAAAAGATATTCAGTGAAGAAACCAGCTATGATTATTCGAAACTAATTCAATCTCATCTGCTTAATTAAATTAATAACTCCAAGAAAATATTCCCACAAAGATCGAAACAAGTACTCTGAACAAGAATATACACACATAAAAACAATTTCTCTATTGAAGATGATACATTTTTTCAATTCCGAGTTCTCGAACTGAGAAAACACCTTCTTCTTCCAAAATTTTTTATTCGATTCAAAGTTTTCGAATATCTCTAATGTAGAAAATAATTTTCTCGGAATATTTATTCGGTTTCATCATATATTATACTCTCTATCCAAGTAAGTCAACAATATTTAGTAGAGAAAACTACGATACTTGGAAGTCATAACTCGAAATCTCTTGTTCCAAGACACTATAAAGAATATTTCTTCATTGAAGAAATGAGCTAAACATTTTTATCAGAAGAAGACAATTTTCAATTCCATGTTCTTGAATCAATTCTTACACATTTTTGAATATCTTTGCAATTTCGTCTTCAAGGTTGTGTTGCTAAACGTACGAATTTGTATCCATCTATAATTATTTTAACTTGGCCAAGTCTTAAAATATTGTTGAATGTTATTCATGACCCCTTCCTTTCTACACCTCTACCAATACGAGAGTAACAATAATTATCAATTCAGAATTATGAATGTGTTTCAAAGTTGGTAGCATTCAAGATATGTAGATAATTTGTGATAGGTACTCCAATGAAAATTGATTTTTGTTTATTTCTTCAGATTTGGTGCTGAAAAAAGTTGAGGAAATATAATAGGAGGATGAGATAATACATATTGATAATAATATTTCAACTTCTTGAGACTCGAAAGCATATATGGTCTTTTTGACCCAACGGTCAATTTAAAATGAAAGTCGGAAACACTGTCCAAGTCGCTCGCTATTGCAGTTTTTGATTTGTTTACCACACTTCCATTTGCCTAGCTGCCCCATGCGCCACGCAGTTTGTTCGACAATAAAGTATTTCGGTGGATTCTCTGTTGAAGTGCAAAGTGACATACTGACATTATAGGGATTCCCTTTCGTGCGCTCCAAGCGATAAAAAAAAATATGAAATGGAACAGAAACTGCGAGAATGGGGAATGATGAATTGACACAAATAAGAAATACTCTTTTCTCCATAGACCATACTCGAAGTTGAGCTGAACGACCAAGAAAGGAAAGTCTCGAAATGGTACCCACGAAATTGATTGGTGAATGTATATGCAGTTAATTCTGCTCTAAAAAGGTTTGAGAGATGTTTCGACCATTCGAATGGTCATCACCAATCATAGATATCAATAGTGAATCCACAATGGATGAAATATACTGAACATCTTGCAAAAATCAACAATATGAGTAAAAAGTGACATGAAATTATACTAATATCAAAGCCTAGAACATGTGTAACTGATGAAAATCA